>JAAAKG020057579.1:0-18021 GCA_010014905.2 Druon quercuslanigerum | reverse complement strand
TAGAAACAGTATTGAAAAAATAAAGAAATGGAAGCAGAAGTAGTGTCTATAGATTAGTACTAGTAATAACTATAGATTAGTCTGGATGATTGAGCATGTGAAATATAATGAGGGGGAGGGGCGTTTCATGAGTGAAAGAAGGGTCTGATAAAATTAGAAACTCCTTTCACGAGTTGTTGTGGACAAGGCTGCATATATGTCTCTCTAGGGAGTCGTGAACATTTTACGCGCCATTTCAATACTAGACGTTGCGTCCTTATCCAAAAGTAGGAAGTTAGCAAAGGAAGGGTGGTAACTGGGAACTCTGCTTTTTTGACCTCATGGGCGGCGATGTGTCTCTGATTAATGCCTCGATTCTCCTGTCACAGACGGTCACCCTGACTTTTTGTCTTCGGACCCTAGTTTGTTCACTTGACGTGCTTTGATCGTAAATACTGTGCCAATTGTCCTGTCCAATTTACGACAAGTTTTGGGACGAGAAAATTGATCAAAACTGCCCTGTCTGTTGATTTTAACTACTAACCAACTCCCACGTCATCCTTTTATCAATAACTAGCTGTAAATGCACGCTTCGGCTATTACTATCAAGATGTCTTCCCTATGAAAGTACAAATTCAACGAACAATTGGCAAAAAAATATAAGTGTGAACGGAAAAAAGTATTTGATTAAAAATCCAATGACTTTGCAATATAGTCTTCGATCAATTGAAATACACAACCTTCTGTGGTCAAGAAAATGTTTAATCACCATCTGAAAACCAAGTAACATTCTAACTCCTTGTCGAAAAATTTCCTGACAGTCTGGTGTCAGGTCTGGATTTATCTAGACTGTCTAGTCTGGAAGATCTGACCTAGTCCAGCTAGTCCAGCCCAGGTCTGACTTTATGTAGACCTTCTAGTCTTGAAAGTCTGGTCTGGCCCAGGACTAGAACTGATAGGCTATCCCAGTACAAAAAATGTCCTAAGTTCGATCATAACATTTTTTATTTACATATTTCGCAGAAGTTACAGGGTGTTTAAGATATCAGAAAATAAAAAAATTAAAACTTTCAAAGAAGAATTTTTTCTTGTTACCTGGAAATTCTGGTTTGATTTATATTTGGCGTTTATCGGCTAGCCAAGATCAACAATTATATTTCCAGCCTGGAAGATAAACTGGTGCTGATCAGATAGCCAAGTCTAAAAAAAGTTCTAAGTTCGATCAGAATTTTTTTTACATTACAAGAAACTCGCAGAGTGTGTAGAATGGAAATTTGTAGCTAAATACAATCATAGTAAAAAAAACTATCTTTTTTCAAATTCATGAAAAAAATAAAGTTTCGTCCCATGCAATTAGAACGAAACTTCAATGAAATTCAGACTTCATAATTTATCGTTTCTGTACCACTTCACGTATTTGATATTTCGTTAATTTTAACATTTGTGTTTGCCTTCACTTGATTAATAATAAAAAATGATATATAAGAAGCTAACTCGGGTTTCAACAATGAATCCTAGTCCTAATCTTCTGATTTATAAAAATAAATAAATATATATATATATATTCAGCTCTTGTAAAAGGACATAATTAGGTCCAAGTCGGATCTATTTACCCGTCTCGTCCTGATTGAAAAAGAAATAATTTAAAAGGATTTATTAAGTAGGATTCAAAAGACTGCAGATAATTAAAACTCAACTAATAAATAGGTTTTAATTATGTGTTTCAATTGGGGCCCAACGGGGTAAACCGTTTCCAATCGGTTCAAATTATTTTTTTTAGAAGGGAGACTTACCAACGACTGACAGGCGTCTAACTAGTGCATGGCCAGCCAATAACTAGCGGTTGACCAGCCCATAACTAACGGCAGACCAGATGGTCTGGCCTGAGGCTGGCCAAAAAAACATGAGACTAGCTGCCATGTCCTGGCCAGACTGTCTGGTCAGCGTCCAGACTGTGAACCAGAAGTTCTGGTCTGGGCGGAGCCAGCGCCAACACATTTTTTCATACAGGACAGAATTTTTAAAAAATACATAGAAGCGCTGAAAATATGTTATTGATATAAAAATCTGCTGAAAATATCAAATTCAAAGCATTCATATTTTCGGAGACCGAGCTCGGAATACCAAGCAAGAGTCGCTGAAAATTTAATACGCAAGGCAAGAATACTCTTAGAGCAGAAACCCAAATTCTAAGCGTCTGTCGCTGAAAATTTAAAACACGATTTCTCGACAGGAGAAAAGGTTATTTTTGAAATTATTATTATATAATCTTCATTTTTTATCATCACACAGCCACACCTAAAAAAATATTTTTCCGGGTCTGCAGGTCAGACCATATTAAATTTGTGTTTTTGGGGTTGCTGAATCCGAATCCAAGGTCCAACAAATCCAAGAAAGTTAGAATTTTGACACACCCTCAAAAAATCCATAAAACTTTTTTTCCGAGTCCGGGGGTCAGACCATGTTTACCATATGTGTTTGGGATCGCTGAATCCGAATCCGTAGTCTAAAAAACTGCAGCAAATCAGGGTTTTGATTTTCAAATAAACTCGTGAAATTTATTGTAGATGTATACAATTTGTTTATCTAATCATTCATTTATTCGTGGTAAGCATTCCACAAATTTAAATGGTTTTTCAAAAACCCTTATAAGGACTACATAATGTATAAAATCCGATCGAGCAACCTCCTCCCACTGTACATCGGGTATTGTGGAGTAAATAGGGTTTATGGGTTAAACTGATTTTTGTTTAATACAGGCTAAAGTCAAGACGTCAGTGTTAAATAGCTTAGATTACGAGATAGTTCAAAGGTTATCTCGAAACCCTGACATTCTGGGGTGTTTTGGACTACAGATTCGGATTCAGCGACCCCAAAAACATATAGTAAACATGGTCTTACCTCTAGACTCGGAAAAAGATTTTTGCGTGGCTGTGTTTTAAATACACACTTTGCACACGCGATCACTTACCCATAAAAACGCCTGCTTTGAGCAACCGCACTTCCTCAGGATTCGAACCCTACCTACTATGTGTAGTATGTGCCCGTGTATTCTACCGCGCGCACTAACCAACTGAGCTATCGAACCACTTGGATCTTGGTTACAAACTCTCGGTCAATAATTTTGAGGTAGCGTCGTACTAACTCAATGTTTCTTTAGAGAAATCATTTTTCTGATGTTTATGAGTAGTTCTAAGGCGAAATGAAAATCCTTATTTATGAGACCTTTTTTATTCATTTAAAATAAATGAAATATTTTTAACATATGTAAAATCATTTGTAATCTTAAAAAATTTTTACTATACCCTTTTTACAATCTTTAAAATCTTTTGAAAGTTTTAAAATCCTTCAAATCCTTCAAATATGTATATGAAATGTTCGAAATCTTTGGAAAATCGTTGTGAACACTGAATTATTTAAAATATTAGTGAAATCTTTTCATATATTCTAAAATGTTTTGAAACCTTTTGAAATACTTTCCAATCTTCGAAATGTTGTACTCTTTTTCAAATCTCTGAAGTCCTTTTAATCATTTGAAAGTTTTAAAAGCTTTGTGAAATATTTGTAATCGTGTTCAAAACCGAGTGGTGAAATCCGTTGAAAATTTCTTTATATGGTCAAGGATCATTCTAATTCTGAAACTAAGTTAGCATAGAAATTTTCAACTACCAATTTTCATCATTTGTAAGTTGAATATCACAAAACAATATAAACTAATTTAACATTCCTCATATGAGAAGAGACCAAATTAAAAACGTATAGAATTATTCACAATATTAAAGTCTGTTCATCGCGATCTATAAAATAATTGGTAAATCCTACAGAAAATGCCTAGAAATCTCTTAATTTGTACTGTATTGAGTAAAATATCAATATATTATAGACTAAAAGATTTCAGGGCTTTAAGGTTTCCAAGGTCGCTGAATACCCTCCTATATAATAATAATAATAATTTTTGTTAGCTCCTTTTTAAAGTTATTTTTGAGTTAAAATTAGTCTATTTTTATGCAAGAAAAATTACTACTAGGATGCTTAAAGCCCTTTAGAGAGCAATTTTAGATCTACTCTAGATGCGCTTTAATCATTCTAAGGCCTAGAAAAACCGCCAAATTTCCACTAAATCGGTGGACTTAGCTGAAAAAGGTTTAATCTCTCCTGGAGTCACCGACACTCGATTTTGTTGGCAGAATAAGTGACTTGCGGATGGTGGTATTAAATCAAGAGGAGAGGGTTGAAAAGAGAAAGAGAAAAGAAAAAAGAAAGAAAGGAATGGAGGGGTGGAAGAGGCCACAATCGCAAGCTCAGCAATATCAACTTTCGGTCACGCGAAAGTCTCGCGACTTGACGGCTGTCAGCTGTCAATGGTGGAGAAAATCGTGAGAGCGCTTTTGCCACATTGGCTGTCAAAGTGTCCCGGACCTTTTCATTCTTCTCGGGGACTACATGTGCGGTTATATGGGAACCTGACAGTAATTCACTTGGCTTTTTGAGGATTCGATAGAGTCGCTTGCCATCTAAGGAAAATTTTCAACGACATCGCCCACGCTTTCTCAAACTTTAGGAAGAAATAATCACATGGATACTTCTGACTGAAATTCTCCAGTTCTTGAAAGGGACCATATGTTTGCTGAAGATGAATGATCCAACGTGAGGATATGATGATCTTCACAAAAGACTACACAAATTGGATCTAAAAAAACCCGAAAATGGCGGGGTTAATTACTCCTGAAAGCTGATGTACACTCTCCCTGCAATCTTATGTAATCTTATGTAATCTCAAGCAATCCCATGCTATATTTTACAATACCTTGTAAACCCCTCTTACGAAACAATATTATAGGAAATTCAATATGATCCATATTGATTTTATTGCATTATGAATTTCTTATAGAGGAAACCACCCTACAGTAGATAATGATCCTACTGTGGATAAAACCTTAATTATAAGCAAAAATATATGTAAAATAATCAATCCTAATTTTCATATATTAAAACGTATCGTGTCTCAGCTATTAATTACATTAAATTAATTATTTAACATTCATTAGTTTTTTAAGTCAATTATTATCTACTGTAGGATCATTATCTGCTATAGGGTTGTCTCCCCTAATTTTTTCGCGAATCTATAAAAAAGAATTATTCTGGAAAATCATTATAAGAAAATCAATATAGAAATAAACAATGGTAAAATATATTGAAAGAGTTGATGCAAAAAGTCGAGAAAGTCTAACCGAATAATTTATTTATTTATGTGTGTTACGAAGAATGTTGACTGATTTGAAGAATTTCATAACATTTTTTCGGGCTTTTAAAGATTTCCAAACATATGAGGAGATTTTAAGGGATTTTTTGGAGATCTAAAAATATTTCCACACATATTAGCAATTTTAAAAAATTTCCAGGGTGTTTTGAGCATTCTCAATATTTCAAAACATTTCCGGGGATTTTAAGGAAATGCAAAGAATTTCAAGAGATCCAAACAAATTCAAGAGTTTTTAAAGAATTTAGTGCGATTTTCAAATATTTAAAAATATTTCTAGTGAATTTTAGAAAATAAATTTAATTTCATTGAACTTAAAAGGCCCCTTATAGAGATTTCAAAGATTTCAAGGGTTTTTAAGTTATTTCAAAGAATTTCACAAGTTTTTCTTAAAAAAGCACAAGTTTTTAAAAGAATCTTCAGGGGTTTCCAAATATTACGACTAACTCAAAACGTTTTTTTAAATAAAGTTTTCTAGAACAAAGCACTTTTAAATCGCTATTAATGCTTACAATCCTTCAATCTTTCTCAATTCGTCTCTTGCATTTAAATTCATTTATTTCCGAAAGTTCTATCAAATCCCCGGAAAAGTTTAGAAATATTTACAATCCTCTGAGCATCTTCAAAATGTTTAAAGATTGCTTGAAATCCGTGAAAATATTTTTAAATCTCTTGAAAACTTCATGGAAGTATTTTAAATTAGTTGAAACATTATTAAAACCCTTAAAATCGTTTAAAAATCATAACATCCGTGGAAGTCTCTCAAATTTTTTTTTGAAATCCTGTGGATTTTGAAAATCTTCAAAAGAATTCAAATTAAATTACATTTCCAAACACTTCACGAGGCTGCAAGGGATTTAAAAGGATGTCAACCAATGTCGAGGGACATTCACGGATTTTAAGGCTTTTAAATGGATTTTAAGGGTTTTATAAATATTTCAACTAATTTTACAAACTTTCGTCGGTTTGTAAGAGACTTAAAATTATTTCCACTAATCTCCAGGAATTTCGAATCATTTCAAAGGATTTTAGAGCTTTGAAGTGTTTTGTACTTTTTTGTATGAATTTTTACCACATTCAAACATTTTTAAGGATTTTTAAAGGATCGCAAAAGATATTAAAAATATCAAGGGATTTAAAGGCATTTCAACGAATTTCAAAAGATTTCAAGGATTTTATTAAATCTCTTTAATGAATAGGTTTAATTCAATTTATATCCAAAGGATTTCAAATGATTTATACTTTACGGAATAAATTTAATTTTATTCCAGGGCATTTCTACCGATTTCAGCAAATCAAGGAAACAATATTAAGATTTATAGGACAAGCATTTATTTCAAAGATTTTAGAGAATTTAATAAATTTCGTTGGATTTCAACAGATGTTAGAAACCATATGATATGAGAGTATGAGCGGTCTAAAATAAATCTTTTCTTTGTATTTTCTCTACTTTTTTCAATAATTCTCTCAATATTTTTGTATTATTTATTCCAATTTGGATTGTATTATTCTATATACTTGTTATCTCTGCAATAATTTTCTGTATTGAATTTTCTATAATCCATGTAACGTTTTGCTATTTCATGCAATATTTTTCGATCATTTGCAATCCTATGCAAATTTGCTGTTTAGTTAGATTCCTACAGAAAGTGAGAGAGATTTTCCTCGATTTAGAACATAGGATCAATGAATCATTCTTCATTTTGTTTAAAAAAATAAAACCAAGTATTCCTTGTTTACAGAGAAAACTATAAGTAGAAAAAATATTTTGATGCAGTAAAATACATTTGATATTGATTTCAAGCAAACCATATTGTTATTTAAACCAAATAATTGTATTGCTTTCACAAAAATACGGTTACTTCCGCCAAATATATTTATTCAAAGAATAAAACGTTTTATTTTGCTCACAAACAAAGTTTTTTGGGCATACTGAACTTTTTACTCAGATCAACCAAACTGTTTGGTTGCTTCTATAGTAACAATACTATAACAACTTTTGTTTTGATGTGACTTCGTAATTTTATAATGTCATACAAAATCGAGACGTGAAATCAATCATTAATTTCAAACCTCTGTCAAAATTATTTCTATTTAAACAGCTCTATATTTATACCATTCAGAATTCCCACACTTTTAATTCAGCTTTATAATATTTTTGTTCTAACGATTGATAAATCTGGTTAATAATACTACTCGAAATAATTTTTTTCCGAATAATTATTAAACATCACTTTTATTTTTTCGAATAGCTACTTTAAAAAAATTTAAGATAACCTTATCATCATGTATGTAACATAAATTTTATTTTACCAAAATAACATCCGGCATTAAAATAATGGCACGAAAGGCAAGTTAAGCCAATAAGCATTTTTAATTTAGGTTTCCTGAACAAAAATGATGGCCATTAATAATTTGAAAATTTTTTAATTACCTTAAAATGATAATTTGTACAAATTAAAATTTCTACAAGTAGAAATTCACTACGTAATTCCGAGATCAATAATTTATCTATAGTACTGCAAAGTTGATGACATTTTTGGTTAATGAAGATTAGAAAAAATAATGAAAACCAGAGTCGCACTACTTATCAATCTTTATTTTGAAATGATTTAAGTATTTAATTTAAGTGTATATTGTTCTGTTTTGAACAAAACCATTAAAAATTGTTACATTTTAGCTATTTATTCCTATTCAGTGTTTACATTAATTAATTTTAAACACTGGTATTCGGAATCATATAAATTAATAAGTTCTAATAATAAATTTACTTTTTGAATAGTTTTCAATTGTAAATAGTTTATGGTTTAAATAATTCAATGTGAAAGATTTTTTTTTCGTTAAATGTAATTATCATCCTGATTAAAAAGTTTGTATCTACTTACAGATGCTTTAGGAGAGAAACTGATTGCGTTTTTACAGACTCACCTGCAACAAAAAAACAACATATTTCTGTTAAGAATGTGTTTAATGACATACCGTTTAAAAAAAGAATGTTGCTGGAGAATTACAATTAAAAAATTCTCTGCATTCACTCCATGAAAAATTAGACTGTTACAATTTTCAAGAAAGTTCTGAAATTATTAATGATGTAATATTAAAATGGTTGGGTGTCTGCAATTTAACGTCGTATAAATTAAACGCTAAAGCGATGCAAGTTAAAAACTTTTTAAACATAAAAGGGAGACACCAGTGAAAATTTTGCAATTTGACGTGCGTTATTAAAATTTTTATTAGTAATAGTTTGTCACGAAAAAGTAAGATTTCTAATTACTTTCGTGACTCGCCTCATTTTTGGTATCCAGGGTGGCCGCAAAACTTCATTTTCAAAATTCCTTACTTTTCCCTGATTTTTCAGGACTAATTTTTTATTTTCCTTGGCCATTAGTATTTAAAAATCCAAATCATTATCTTGATAACATTTTGAATATAGAATCCTTTATATTTAAAGAAAATAAAAAAGTACCAAAAATTGAGCAATTTCTAACCCAAAAATTGACTAAACGACAAACGTCAACAAAGAGTTCAATCCAAAAGATGATTTTTGTAAACAAGAAGATTAATTTCACTCAAATAGAATAGCTAAATTTTCAATAAAAGAGATTAATCTTCAACTAAGAAAATAGATTTTTAACAGAGTAGTTCAACTTTCAACCAAGTATACACTCATTTCCAGAGATAAGCACTCTTAGTTTACGCCATTCCTAGAACTTGAGGCCTCCAAATTTTAATTCGCGGGAAGTGCAGGCGGAAAGATAGGATGTGCTCAGTCAAGGGTGACAAACAGCTCGAGGGCTGCTTTTTCAGCGCATTAGTTGAATCAGGTTGCGTCTTGCTTCCAAATCCAACAGAAATGATTCACTCAAGCCTGCCTGTTATCGTTTTGATTCCTAGAATGTATGCTGAAGGCCAACGCAAGCCATGCATGAAACTGTGCTTATATCGATAGTTGAATGTAGTTTAAATTTTAAATAAGAAGTTTTAAACCAAATAATTATGTTTTCCGACAATTAATGGAATTTAGACACAAACTAAATTTTATTTAAATTCTGAATAGAACTTCCAGTGCCCCCCCCCCCCAATATTACTAACCGTACATTTTGGCACGAACTTCTTCACCCCTCTCAAATTGGCAACGTAGTTAATGGATGGCCCCTTATTCTTTCACGAGAAATCGCCACCTGGTTGCGCGCGGTTGTCCCCAGAATAATAAAGAACTCTGGGTAGACATAAATCGAGTTTAGAGCGCAAAGAAAAAGTTTAACATCGACCGAGTGGTTGTGTTGTATTTGTATAGTTTTACCGTTTTTCAGGTGAGAACGAGAGGACAAGTTGGTAGAAGTTTCGAAAGAGTTAGTTCTCTTTATAAAAGACGAACTAAGCCGCGTTGGCTTTTATTTATACTTTCCTCGTTCTCATGAGCTTCCGCTTCGTGGAACGAAGTCTATGAATTGTGCAGGTTCTTTAGTGGATTTGGACGGATTTTATGGTGATATCCTCGCAAGGTTTCAGGTGTGGAGCGAGCACAGGTGATTTTCAGGATGAATAACTCATGAACTCGTCTATTGCGCGCCTCGTTACCAACTGGCTCGGCGCAGCGAATCGTTAGAGATCTACGTGGATCATGGATACGCAGTGAGTCGATAAAGTACAACGTAGCGCTAAATTGACGATGAGCTTCGCTCAAGTGCAACACAGATCTCATTCAATTCGAGCACCGGATTATCTTCTCTCACAATTTTTACAGAATATCAAGAGGGTTTTCACTAATTCTACACACCAAATCCCAAAGCATCATTTGTGTTCTCAACTAGGATCAAAATGTTTCAACTGTTGAAAGCGAAGAGTACACAGAAAAGTTTAGACTAGACAGGAGATTTCGCGAGAAATTCTTCCCGCATCACTGCCCCAATTGATCAATGAATAGATCAATGAATAAAAACAAATCTTAATTTTTAAATAATTGAAATTTCACCATGACATACACTGAACCCTGCATTTTTGCACAGTTTCTGGCATGGCCCGCAATAGCCTTCGACACAGATCCAGGGACTCCGAACGTAAACAGACAGGGTCGCGTGAATAATTTCTGCTAGATTCGGAAGTATGACGCAACCTGATGCTACTAACGCGCTGAGAGAGTGGTTCTCGAGCTGTTTGTCACGCTTGACTGAGCACAACCTCTCTTCTGACCCCGCCACTCCTCTCATTGCGAAACTGCAGAGGCCATCATTTCTAGAAATGCACAAATAAAGTTTACGGAAACCCAGGATCCATTGTAATGCAAATTTTACCCTATAATCCGCGACTTTTATGAATCATGGGAAAAGGTTTATGAAAGTAATCCTAACCTTATATTCTCATTTTATTAGACAAATTGTTTATGGCATTAACAAGCATGTTGGAAAGAGATTTTTTATTACAAAAATTACAAATGATCTCTGACAGATCTCTTTCCAATTTAATGACACTTACATTTAGAACACTACAAATGTTATGTATTTCAAATTATTAGGTATATAATCTAGGTAATAATGTAGGTATTAAAACTGTACAAATTTTCAGACCTTAAAATTCGAAAGAATAAAAATTTAAAAGAATAAATTACAATTTAAGGACCTCGAAATTACAAGCTAGCAAATAACTAAGGTTTAAATCGGGTTTTTATATTCAGTCAAGCTCATAATTACTCAAATTTTTTATTGATTTTAAAAATTATGGAAAACAGACCCGTAGTTACTTTTAAAGAATGTTGAAAAAGAAACTTAAGAAGTATTCGAATATATATTTTTAGTCCTAATTTTGTATTTAAACTGGTTATATAGATGTTGATGCTTGATTTTTATTCCCTTATTACCTTATTTAAGAATATTAAAGTCACTTATTTTATAAATGAAACAATTTTTTATATAAAATATAATAAAGAAAAATAACAAAGAGAATTATAAAGACTTCTCAAAGGAATTAAATGAAATATTGTTAATTAAAATTGAATAAAAAATAGGACGTTTCGACTGAGATGAAAAGGAAAATACAACGATTCAGAAAGCATATTTAAAGAAACTATGTTTAATAAGCATCCTTAAAATTGAATTACATAGAAAAATCGTCCATTTTTACTCATTTTACGTCAGAAATATGTAGAATTATTAAGCACTGAAGCACTTCAAAATCCTCAAATAATATGCGAAATCTTTTTGATTTCTTCGAAATCTTCCAACATCTCGTAATATCTTCGAAAATTATTAAAAATTATTTCAAAGTTGCAAAATCCTTTCAATTCGCTGAATTCTGCTGCAATTTTCCAAAGCTTTTGAACTCTATTAAAGTCCTTCCAAATCTTAGGAAGATTGCTAAAATTGTCATAAATTTTTCATATTTTTGTATAGAAAATGCAAAATCAAAATGTACGGAATTTATTTTATAAAACGGAATATAAATAGAGTTTCTCCTCTTCTTCTTAGCCTTCTACCTTCTTATAAAAGTAAGTATAAAACGCAAGGTTACTTTTAAAAGGAAGCATAACTGGCAGCGGATATGTGAAAATCTTTAACATACTTGGAGACATTCTCAATACTGTATTCATGAAGTGACGAGATTCGAAGCGCCATGATGGAATAAATAAATAAATAAATAATCAAATGCACGAGTAAATCCGCGGACGATGTGGTTGAAGGAAATTCCGTCTCCTATACGATTGAGGTAGAAGCAGGTAAAAGTTGACAACTTCGAGAGCTCTTCCAATTTAACTCGTCCTTTAGACTTTAGAGACTTTTCAAGCCCCTAGGCTCAACTTCTTTACTTTTTCTTCCGATATTTTCACATTCTCACTTCGTATTTATTACAGTTTTGTCACGTACAGCTAAGGGAGTAGTAGCAAAAGATTCGAATATCCAATCGCCTACAGCTTCTTTTTTCTTATTCAAAATCCTTTGAGCTATTTTGTAATTTTCCAAACTTCTCAAACAAATCAGCAAATCAATTTTTTATCACAGTCAACGTGAAGGACAGATATTTTATTAGTCAGCACAATAAATATGGATTTCCTGGGTTTATTTCCGCCGAGTTTTCTTCGCGTCGTTCCGCCTGACAATCGAATAAAAGGAATTTTATTGTTCTGCAGAAAGTAAACCTCAGATGACTTCCCTCAGTGTTCTACACGATCTCCTTTCTTTCTTGACTCATATTATATTTTAATTAGCTGTGGTTTGTCTACTAGGCTTTTATTTATTTACTAGATGTTAGTTTATTCACTTTAAAAACGGACCAATTTGAAACCTTAAAAAATTCAGTTTCTGACCATTTTTTTTGCACTTAATATTTTTCGTAATGAGAGCGGTCGCAAACACAGCAACAAAAAGTACTTAATTTAAGTCGAAAATTCGGCTTATTTTAAGGTGTCACAAAGAGAAGCATAGGCAATCTGAAATTCAGAATTACATCTGAACATTAAATTAGGGTAATTGGATTCCTGAAATTCAGGTCGAGACTGTCTGAAATTCAGGGAGGCCCGACCTGAAATTATAATATTTTAATTATTTTGATGGGTTTACTAATCCAAATATTGGCTGAAAACTGGAACTGATTTTGCTGCAGCACTTTTTTAAATCCGTGAAACTAAAACTCCACGAATTAAGGAAACGTAGTATTATAGTCGACACTGACCAACGCGACATGGAGTATTGGAGTCGGACGCGACTAGCATAAATAAATGGCCACGAACTGTATAATAGCGCAAGCTTTCTGTAACGTCATGTAAGGTAGTACGAACCTGAAATTCAGGAAGGTATATTTTTTATTTTATGCAACGAAAGCCTCACAGGTTATTTCAGGTTACCTTCTAGTTATTTTCAGAACTGAATATTGAAATTTAGAAGCATACTTTACTTTATGCCAGTAGAAAAATGATGATTTCTCATTTAAGATAAGTTATGAGCTTTGTTTAAGATAGTTTGCACACTTAAATTCAGTTACTTCCTTAATTCAAGTCAAATCTGAAATTCAGTCGAATATAACTTTAGGTATTTATTTTTACTGTGAATGTATCTTGTCAAAAATGTGACTTGTCACAACGGGATTTACAGGGGTTGGCATGACTCAACCCTGATAGAAGTGCCAAAGAAATAGATAACGGAAAATCTCATTTTTCTTTTAAAATAATGGTTTTAGGGAAAGACATATGGGACACAAAAGATGTATTTTTTTACGCGCTGAAGATTTTATACGAGCCTTTTTTTGTTCAAATTAACGGCTTTCAGAACAGAAGCGAAGCCCAGTTTTAAAGAAACAGTTTTGGTTGTGTTTTGGCCTTGAGAATAAAATGTTCACGTATTTTCAATATCATGCAGTCAGTGTGTCAAAATAAATCAGTATATACTTCTAAAATATAAATCTTGAGAAATTAATATTTTGAAATTTTATATTCTGAAAATTCTAGAATGTCCAATTGTTCCTTTGAAAATTGAAGACATTTAAATAGCAAACTTTAAAATTTAAATAGCTTTTCATTTTTATTCTTTTAAATTTTAAATTATGCATGTTATAAGTTTGACAATTAAAAATTCCATAATTTTGATGACACATTTGAAATTTCATCAATTTGGAAGATTTCTATTTAAAAGACATAAAAATCATCACAATTTACGAATTTTTGTATTTTTTTATTTTTAATTGTATATTGTTCAAATTTGAGAATTTATTAATGTAAAGATTTTAAATAAGTAAGATATCTATTTTTGAAAATTTGTAATAAAAAATTCTGTAATTTTGATTGTGTGCATTCAAAATGTCTTCAATTTGGAAGATTTAGAATTGAAAACCTGACTTTTGATCCTCAAAATCATCGAAAGTAGACATTTTTTATTGGTACATATTTAGAATTGAACAGTTTTACAATTTGTAAACCTTTAAGATTTGAGAACTTTGAGTTGTATATCGTTAAAATTTAGGATTTTTTAATTTTTACAATTGTTAAAATTTGAGAATTTATCAATCTAAATATTTTAAAAAAGTAAGATATCTACTTTTAAAAATTTATAATAAAAAATTCTGTAATTTTGATTATGTGCATTCAAAATATCATCAATTTGGAAAATTTTGAATTGAAAACTTAACATTGAAGATTGAAAATAATCCGAATTTAAATTGTACATTTTTAAAGTTGAAAATTTTTTAATTTTGAAGATTCAACCTGAAAACTTCTTTAATAATTTAAGTAATTTTTAATAGAAATTTATTTTCTTTGAAAGACTGACAATTGAAAACATGAATTTTGCTCTTTACAATCATTAAAATTTATGTATTTTTATTTTTACATTTTTAAAATTAAAGATTTTGCAATTTTGTATTATACACATTTAAAGCTGGATGATCTTCATTTGTAAATTTGTACGATAGAATTTTTGGGAAAATATGTTCAAGATTTTATTATTTTATACTGAGAACATTTAAAACTAAACGATTTGGCGAATTTTCAATTGTAAACATCTTCATAATGGATCAGTAACGAAAATGGAAGGCATTAGAAAGACTCAGAATTCCAGAATATATTTTATAAGAAAATCTTATTATGATACAAAATCCTACATTAACTTCTTAACTTTTTTCTTTGCTTGGAATTCCTGCTGGAACAAAATCTTATACACTCGACTTGCAATTGCAGAACCCCTATTTACGCATTCTCCGACCTGCTGACCCACGCAGTTTCGCAGTAAGAGTAGCGACAAACTGGCAGCAAACCGGAAATTCACGAGTGCATATTACGTGATAGGTTCCACGCCACTGACTGTTTATGTTTGGAGGCCTCCGATTCAGTATCAAGGCCAGAGCGAGCCATACCCGAAACCGTTCTTCATTCGGAATATGAGAGTATTTTAATGATAGATACAGATTGCTGATTAAAAGTAAATAAATGAAAAATTGTATGAAAGCCGACGCAGCTATTTACATTTTTATTTTAATTTAGACTTATTAGATATATTTTATAGTAGTATTCTTTGAAGCATAAATTTCAATTTAATAATTATGGAGTCAAAAGAAGTAACGTGTGAAAAGTACGCGAAGCGTGCTTTTTTCCATTGATAAATAAAAACAAACACGCTAAGGAAATTCAAATTTTCTGCCGCACATTATGGCACTATCTAGCCAGTTTATTAGGTTTTGACGGACCTGCAATATTTCTCTCGCTTTAATATTTGCACTCTGTGCTTGGACTATCTCGCGAACATCTGGGAGGAAGGATAAAGCAAGAGTTCATTTTGCAAATGGAGTCGTCTCAGAGTCGAAACATTTCCTTCCTAAGAGACTACCTGTGATGTTAATCTTGGGCATTCTTGTTTGCAGAAACAAAAAAAAAAAAACAAAAAGATAAGGGAGAGATGGGAGAGATGCGAGGAAGGGCGAACATGAGAGCCGAAATTTCAATCCCTCGCTATATGAGCACGAGGGTCCGCTTTAAATTACACCAGGCGAATTGTGTGCACTCTACCCTCGTGCATTATAAGCGCCATAAGTATTTTAGAAGCGATCTTGTTGTGGCCGATATAAGGTTTTACGAGCGACTACGAAATATAGAAGGTGGCATGAGATTTTCGAGGGTGTAATATCTTTTAATGAGTTATATTTCTTTTCATGTGCAGTATAGTCTTCCAAAATTGTTTTCTTTTATTCTCGAGTTTCCATGCACATTGCCCTCCCCTCCAGATTTTTTCGAATCCACAAACAAGTAAATGCGTTTCTTTTTTACATATGCGTATGCACGAAAAGAGCCCCTATAGTCGATTCTGGTTTCGAAGATTTTCTCGTTTTTTAAGTTAAAGTCAGATGATTATTTTCGGGTGTCAGTGTTGGAACACTGAGAAAAATGAATTATACTGTTCATGATCTTGGATTTTTCAATTTGGGAAAGAAATCTATTAATCTATGGATATTAAGCCGCATAATATGGATGTTAATTTTTAAAATTTTGGATCATAAAACTTATTATCCAAATTTGATGGCTTAATATCTAATAAATAATTAAATCATTGAGTGAGATGTTAAAAATGACATACTTCAGACCAAGGGAATTGCGATGTTAATTAATCCTTTATTGCCATCTTCGACGTTTCGAAAACAAAGCTTTTTCCTCATCAGGATAGAGTCGTATACATAAAAGTTTCTTAACAAATCATGTCGAGCATTTATGAATCCATAGTTCTCCTTTTCTCAACTGTTCTATGCAACAAAAATGGTAAAAAATTGTTATGATGAAATTCTGATAAATTAAAATCCAAGCAAAATAAATATATGTTTTCTATTAAAAGTGAGGTTAAGAATTAAAACAAGATTAATATTTACCTTGGAGTTGTCTTTATATTGATTTAATAAGTTAAATAAATTTTATTTTCTGCAATTTTTAATTACCTTAGATTATTAAACAAAATTATAAAACATAGTGAATTTAAAATCAAGAAATATTTTTGAAAAGATGGAGACAAAACTACGTTTTGCTTCATTTTTTCAACCGAGAAAAAGAGAATGAGGACCATTAACAGAGACACACCTAACAATGCCGTATCATCAGTTTAGTATAATGAGGGTTCCAAGATTTCTAAATAATTTTTTGAACTTAAATTAGACGAAAATAAATAAAAAATTATTTTAGAGACTATTAATAAATTATTAACTACGATGTGAAAAATTACAATATTTGTAAATTTAAAGAAAAATAGAAAATGTAGTTAAATTATAAGATGAATCTGATAATAAAAGCTTAGTTAAATTAATCAAATTCAAATTTTAATTATTTTTCTTTCATTAGTTAAAAAAAAAACAAATTTTAATTCATTTTTTAAATTAAAGAATCCAAGATTGTGTTATATATTGAACTATAATTATTTAGATCTGAGAGAACATTTAAACAATTATTACCATTTTTTGAATGAAAAACATTTCAGCTATTAGCCTTTTGAATTCGTTAGGTTTAATGTTGTAAAACGATGACATTTTCGCAATCAATTAGATGTCCAGTTTCGACCTGATGCTTGTCTATGACTTTATGGTTTTTTGGATTTTGTCTAAAATTATCATAATGTTACAATGCGAACATTGAATTTTGTATACGAGGTCAGTAGGTTGAAAATTTTCTAAAGAATCTTTGCCTAGTTTTATAAATTTAACCAATTTTGACTCAATTCGAAAAATTGGTGTGATACTAAAATCATTAAAACTTCTTTTAATTTTAAAAGATAACTTCCCATGAAAAGGTATAGAGACTAAAGGTTTAAAACAAATTTTCTAACGATATCTACATTTGTTTGTTTGAAAAGATAATCGTTCATTGTTTTAATTTTGTTATTAATATGGGTTGGAATAAATGCCACGGAATAATTATTTAAATAAAAAGTTTTTAAAATAAATTTAATGTTTGACTTATGAAATAATTCATGTGATAATTTTAGCAGTGTATCGATAAGATTGTTGACTATGGAAATTTTGTGCTGTGTTGGGTGGTTAGAGAGAAAATCTAAATATCTACCTAAATATGTATCTTTCCGATACCAATCTGTAATGATATTGCCTGAATCAATCCTTATAACATTAACATTTAAAAAAGAAATTGAATTATTACGTTCAATCTCATGCGTAAATTGAAGTCTAGGGTGATAAGAATTGAATTGGTTTAAAACATAAAGTAGTTTATCTATTGGTGAAATAATAAACGTGCACGGAAAAAAAATGTGGCTGTGGCAGGGAAATGTTTCCGTAGGACAGCTAAATCGTATAGCTAGAAACGTAACGAG
>JAAAKG020057568.1:0-18022 GCA_010014905.2 Druon quercuslanigerum | reverse complement strand
AGACGCCGAGATTTTTGAGGAGCTTCTGGAACTTTTGTGGCAGTTACCAGCTGTCGTTGGTCTCGGGGAGGTGAGTTGTGGGGTGGGGGGAGGGGGGGGGGGTGAGTTTTGAAGAACGAGAAAAGTCGGTGGTTACGGCTGCAATGTGTAATAAATAATAATAATTGCTCCTACGTGTTCGCACAATAGAGCACGGCGCTTAGGCTACCCTAGACTCGTAGAGCCTCGGAAAAGAACTTCATAGTCCTATCGGCTGCGTATGGCTATCCTATGGGACATGGGTGGCCCCTTTTTTTTATTCCTTTTTCACCCCCTTTTCTATCTTGCATTTTATTTCATTTCCGCTTCTCTTTCGTGATTCAGAAGTTCGATCAGGAATTTAACTGCCAACCGGAAGTTGCGACACATCTGGGGTTTTCCAGAAAGTGCGTCATCAATTTTTACCTATTTTTTACCCCTTCACCTTTTCCCCTCTTTAAAAAAGATAGTTTTTTTTACTTCTGCTTCGACTTTAAAAGTAAAAACAAAGGCTAGAAATAAATTTCTGGTTTATTCTGTCTTTTCACACGTCTCTGGTGAATTCATTTGGCAATTGCCAACTTGACAGTGTGAACCAGAACTGCAAGAATTTTCTTTTTTCATTTTGCTTTAAAATTTAACATTTTGGATAAAACTATATGTTTGGTATTGAAATTTTATCTCTTTTTTTAAAGATTCATCTTCTTGGTGGATAATTAAAAATTTTAATTCATAATTTTATGTATTTTGTTAAAAATACAATATTTTGTTGAAGACTTATTTCTTCTTTGAAAATTCCACTTCTCTATTTAAAATTCAATTCTTCCGGACTTTTTCGTGTAAATTTATCTCTTTAGTTATAAATATATTTTTTTATATTTAGGATGGCCCGGAAAATGATCGGGAATTTCATGAGATCATAAAAAAAATATTTCATCTTTAAATAATTCTATTTGAAATTTGTTAGGTGAGAGAATGAACAATGAACTGATATTTAAAAATGTATTTTGAAATTTACAATTTAAATTGTACATTTAAAAAATATTAAATATTGAAGTTAAATTTTTGAATTCTGATGCGTAAATAACAGAGGACCACCTATTTTTGTTAGAAAAAGTTAGAGTAAGTTGAAGAGATATTTAGAAGTTTTTCAAAAAATTGTAAATCAATTTAAAATTTGAAATAATTTCAAATAATTTAAACCAGCTAAATCCGACTATTCGTATTGAAATTACGGTGCAAATAGTCCAAATATAGATTTTGGTAGATTTCGAACAAAAAATTTAGAGGCTCTTAAAAAATTTTGAAAGGCTCAGGAATTTTAAATTATTCAGAAAAAGAAAAAAGCCTTTCCTAGAAATATTAAAAATTATTTTTTATGTAAAAAAATTTATTTTAAGATAATATTTAGAAAGATTCAGAAAGATTTGCAAAATTATCAAAAATAACTGTGGAAGATGTTAAGGAAATTTTTTTTATTTAACAGGACAAAAAAAAACTATTAGGAGCATTTTTAGGAAAAATTGTTATTATTTAAAAAAAAGCTTAGAAGTTTTGAAAAAAATGTAACAATAGTTTAAAATGTTCAAAAATGTAATACAATATGTTAACCCTTCAAGATTTTACAATAAAAATTTCTTTTTGACTTAAAACTCTTTAAAATAATATAATTTTGAATTTGTTTTAAATCCCTAGATCGATTCTTCAATTTAGAGCATTAAGCATTACAACGTGAAATTATATTTTTCTGACTGAATCTGCATCATTGGAGTCTATAATTTATAAAAGTTAAAAAAAATTTATTTGGCAGTTTTACTGCAATCTATTTAAAATGGTTCAGTGAGCAAGTTATTATTATTGTTGATAATATTTAATTTGAATAATTCTAGAAAGTCGCGGTTTTTTCTGAAATTTTCAACTATTTATCTACTTTTATTTCGATATGAGT
Organism: Druon quercuslanigerum; assembly: GCA_010014905.2. Taxonomy (NCBI): domain Eukaryota; kingdom Metazoa; phylum Arthropoda; class Insecta; order Hymenoptera; family Cynipidae; genus Druon; species Druon quercuslanigerum. Next base: position 16,056 of record JAAAKG020057568.1, on the reverse strand, counting down.
CAATAGTTTATTAAATTAAAAAAAAATTATTTAAATAAATTATTGTTGTTTATTATTATATTTGTCTTTACCAATGCTAGATAGTTGAGTTTATTTTTTATTTTAACTTTTTCTCAAACATTCACTTAGAACAAGGCAATAATAATTAATGCAATTTATCAAATACGATTGTTTATATTAGTTATTATTGTTTATAACTATATTCTCTGAGATTAATGCTAGAATGTTGTGGGGTGTTCTGAGTTTTTCAGCTTTTTCTTGACTTTTTATTTAGGAACAAATAATAAACATTATTATAAATTTAAATAAAATGACCGTAAGTAAATACTTTAAAGAAAATTTATATTTAATATGATTCACATCGAATATTTGAAAAATATTTTAAATATCTTTTTTATTTCAAAAAAAAAATTTACAAACAAAAGAGGTTGTTGAAAAATGATTTTGTCGATGTTTTCTTTATTATTTGTTTATAACTAGAAACGCAAAGTAAAGTTAAATATGTCAGAAAAATCCGTATCTTTCTAGAACTTATCAATGAGAAGATAGTTATAAACAATTATAATTTTTTTTAAAAAGCATTTTTACTAAACTTTTTTTTATTATTAAGTCACTCCAAGTAAAAAAGAGACAAATAGTTTAAAATTAAAGAAAAAGTAACTTCATGCCGAAAAGATTTGTTTAAATAATTATTATAAACATCTAATTATCACTAAAAAGTCGAATTTTATTTTGTGTTTTTTGTATTACACTAAAATATCAAATTTATACAAAACAGTTGAATTCAACCAAAAAAGATAAATTCTCAATGAAATAGTTGAATCTTTAACCAAACAGATAAATTTTATAAGAAATAGTTGCATTTTTTATTAAAACAGATGCCCCTGTTAACAACTTTTGTTTTTGGCGCTATCCCTCCTCCTCTCAAGTTGTTAACGTACTTTATGGTCGGCCCCTTATCCATTTTCGGGATGTTACTTCCACTGACCCCCCTCCAACCATAGTTTTCAACTGTATGATTTTACGCAGCCCCCTCACCCCTCTCGTTTGAGTCGTAACGTTACTTCTAGCGGCTCTACCCCCACCCGCTACGTATTAAGAACCCTAGTTTTTGGCGAAATCTCCTCCTCCCCTCAAATTGATAATGCGGTTTATGGATGGCCCCTCATCTATGCTGGTAGCGACATTTCCACTGTCCCCCCTCCAGTCTTTGTAATTAACACTAGTTTCTGGCGCTCTCCCTCCTTCTGTCAAGTCGATAACTTACTTTATGGACGGCCCCTTATCTATATTCGAAGTGTTACTTCCACAGAGCCCCCTCCAACCATAGTTTCCAACTATATCATCTTACGAAGACTCCTCCCTCAACCCCCTCAAATCAGTAAAGTAGTTTTTGAAAGTGCCCTCATGAAGTTCGTAACAGTACTTTCACCAGACCCAACCTCTTCCACTACCTATTACCAAGGAGGAAGGAGGAGGAGGTTTTCGAAGGAACCTCCTCTTACCCTCAAATTGTTTAAGCAAATAATGGGTTGCAAATCACCTAAGTTGGTATCGAAATTTCCACTGACCCTCTCGCAACCTTTGTTACTTACTTTAGTTTTTGGCTCTATCCCTCCTCTAGCCCCTTGTCTATTTTCAGGATATTACTTCTACTGACCCCCCTCCAACCATAGTTTCCTACTGTATCATTTTACGCAGCCTCCTCCCCCTCCTCAAATTGGTAAAGTACTTTATGGACGGCACCCATTTATGTTCGTAACGATACTTCCACCAGGCTGTACCTCATCCACCATTTGTTACCAACCGTAATTTTTGACAAAACATCCTCCTCCCCTAAAATTGGTTACGTAGTTTATAGTTAGCCCCTCATCTGAGTTTGGTAGCGACATTTCCACTAACTCCCCTCTTGTCTTTGTCAGCAATATTAGTCTCTGGCGCTACCGCTTCCTTCTGTCAAGTCGATAACGTACTTTATCGACGGCCCCTTATCTATATTCGGAATGTTACTTACACTGACCCCCCCCCCCCTCCAGCCATAGTTTTTAACTGTGTCATTTTACGCAGCCTCCTCCCCCTCCTTAAATTGGTAAAGTACTTTATGGACGGCACCCATTTATGTTCGTAACGATACTTCCACCAGACTGTACCTCATCCACCATTTGTTACCAACCGTAATTTTTGACGAAACATCTTCCACCCCTCAAATTGGTAACGTAGTTTATAGTCAGCCCCTCATCTGACTTTGGTAGCGAAATTTCCACTGACGCCCCTCCAGTCTTTGAAATCAACATTAGTTTCTGGCACTCTCCCTCCTTCTACCAAGTCGATAACTTACTTTATGGACGGCCACTTATCTACGTTTGGAATATTACTTCCACTGAACCTCCTCCAACCATAGTTTCCAACTGTATCATTTTACGGAGCCTCCTCCCCCTCCTTAAATTGGCAAAGTACTTTATGGACGGCACCCATTTAGGTTCGTAAAGATACTTCGACGAGACTGTACCTCATTCACCATTTGCTACCAACCGTAATTTTTGAAGAAACTTCCTCCTCCCCTGAAATTGGTAACGTAGTTTATAGTCAGCCCCTCATCTGAGTTTGGTAGCGAAATTTCCACTGACGCCCCTCCAGTCTTTGCAATCAACATTTGTTTTTGGCGCTCTCCCTCCTTCTACCAAGTCGATAACTTACTTTATGGACAGCCCCTTATCTATATTCGAAGTGTGACTTTCGCTGGCCCCCCTCTAAACATAGTACCCAAATGTATCATTTAACGCTGCGTTCTTCTCCCTCCTCAAATTCGTAAAGTACTTTATGGACGTCACTGCATAACGTCACTTTTACTAGACTCTACTTCATCCGCTCCCTGTTACTACTATTAGTTTTTGACGCAACCTCCCCCCTCTACCCCTTAAATTAGTATAGTAGATTGCGGATTTCCTTTTCCCTCCTTTCATCGCCCTTTTCAAGTTATATTTATTCTTTTACTTCCTCTTCTTTTTGGCGACGATGAGCTTTGATTAAAGAATTAAACTGGAAACAGAATGTTGGGAGGGATTATGGTCAATTGGTTTTACGATTATCCCTGTCAGCTACGAAAGAACCAATGCAGAATTATGCATTAGGCTCTCCAGACGCAGACTACCTCTTTTTAAATATCAGATACGAAAAATCTCTGGATATATGTCTTTTTTATTTATCATATTATATGCAAGTGGAGCAGTCTAATGAACTCTCCTTCTCCATTAATTAAGGAAGCTTCGTTAGTTTGAGTGAATATGAAAATTGATGGATGGATCTAATCAAGATACGAAGCTCACATTACAATTGAGGTATTATTCAGAAATTTTTGTTGGACTATTTTTGGCCTGACTGAAAATACTGTTTGGGTTGGCATCTGAAAAGAGTGTTATAGATTTTTTGAATCTGGTAATATTTTTATTCTTCTGAAACATCCACATATTTTTGTAAATTCTAAATATGTCAAACCACTCAAACTCAATATTGCTATAACTTAAACAAAAGAAACTTGCTATTATTTTGCTTTTTTGGAAGAAAGAATATTCGTGATTTTGAAATTTTTATATTTTGGGAGTTTAGATTTTTTTATTTTAGAACTTTTTAAACAACACATCAATATTGTTCATAAAACCAAAATAATAGGTTGTTTCTTTTATTTCAGAAATTTTTTTTTACTTTGTATTTCTATTTTTGATTATAGTTTACTAGCAAAACTGTACATATCAATTATTCGCTACAATTTTTGAAAAATAGCAAATTAATTTTCAATTTAGCTTCTAGAAATTTAAAATAGGATTTTGAATTATAAGGCATCTCCTTATAAAGATTCAAAATAGGGCCTGTAGATTGAAGTGAAGTGAAAAAGGTCTAATGGTTCAATCTGTAGGAGCTAAAGTTGAAAGTTAAAAGCTGAAAGTAGCGAGAATTGGGCTTTGAGTTTGACTATTGTAGTTTCTGATGAATCAAAATAGGTTTAAAAATATTTTTAAGTGTTGAAGTAGGGATTTGAATTGCAAGACTGCAACTTCTAAAGATTTAAAGTACTTCTTTTAAAATGAAAAACTGTAGCTGATCAGAAAGATTCTAAGTAGGATTTTCAGTTAGTAGATTGTAGATTCAAGAAAGAATCAAGGTAGAGTTTCGAACTAGAAGACTGTAGCTTATAAACTGTTAATTTGAGGGATTCAACATAGGAACGAAAAGGTTTTTCAGTTTCAAATTAAGGATTTGAATTGGAGGACTGTATCTTCGAAACATTCAAAACACAGATTTAAATTGGTAGGCTCTTGATTCTAAAAATTTAAAATACGTTTTTTTAATAAAAGGCATAAAAACTATACAAAACATACCTTTGAATTCGTAGACTTCAGGCAGGATTTTGAAATGGGAGATTAGCTTCTGAAGGTTTAAAATACCGTTTTGAATGTTTAAACTGTAGCTTCTAAAGATTCGAAAGAAGGTTTTGAATTGCTAGACTCTAGATTCTAAGGAATCGCAGTAGGGGTTCAAACTAGAACTAGGATTTTTAATTGTAAGACTGTCGCTTCTAAAGATTTAAAACAGGGTTTTGATTTGGTAGACTCTTGATTCTGAATATTTAAAATAGAATCTTGAATTAGAAGATTAGAAGAAGTAGATTTTAAAGATTCAGAACAGGGTTTTGAATTGTTAGACTCTAGATACGAAGGACTCAAAGTCAACCTATAAACTAGAAGACTATATATTCGGAAGGTTCAAGGTAGAATTTTGCTTTGGAAGACTGTAGCTTCTAAAGATTTAAAACAGAGTTTTGATTTGGTAGACTCTTGATTCTGAATATTTAAAATAGAATCTTGAATTAGAAGATTAGAAGAAGTAGATTTTAAAGATTCAGAACAGGGTTTTGAATTGTTAGACTCTAGATACGAAGGACTCAAAGTCAACCTATAAACTAGAAGACTATATATTCGGAAGGTTCAAGGTAGAATTTTGCTTTGGAAGACTGTAGCTTCTAAAGATTTAAAACAGGGTTTTGATTAGGTAGACTCTTGATTCTAAATATTTAAAATAGAATCTTGAATTAGAAGACCGTAGCTTCTGAAGATTCCAGATAACGTTTTGAATTGTAAGACGGGAGCTTCTGAAGATTCAAAATAATAGTTTTAATAGTAAAAATGTAGATTAAAAAGATTCAGAACAGGGTTTTGAATTGTGAGACTCTAGATTCTAAGGACTCAAAGTCAGCCTATAAATTAGAAGACTATATATTCGGAAGATTCAAGGTAGAATTTTGATTTAAAAGATTGTAGCTTCTAAAGATTCAAAGTAGGATTCCGAATCCGAAGACTGTAGCTTCTAAAGATTTAAAACAGGGTTTGGAATAGCTAGATTCTTTATTCTAAAAATTTAAAGTAGAATTTTGAACTAGAAAACTGTAGTTTCTGAAGATTCGTGATCACGCTTTGAATTGCAACAATGTAGCTCCTAAAGATTTCAGGTAGGGTTTTGAATGAGAATACTGGACCTTCTCAAGTTTTAAAATCTGATTGTGAATTAGTGGATTCTGGACAATAACGGTTCAAAGTACGATTCTGAACCGAAAGACTGTAGCTTCTGAAGTTTCATAACAGGGTTTTGTTTTCTTAGACTCTAGATTCTAAAGAGTCAAAGTAAGAGTTTAAACTAGAAGACTGTATCTTCTTAAGACTCGAGGTAGGATTCTGAATTGGGGGACTGTAGCTTCTAAAGATTCAAGATAGCATTTTGAATTGGAAGAATGTAGTTTGAAAACATTCAAAGTAGGATTTTGGATAGGAATAATGTAGCTTCTGAAGTCTCATACAGGGTTTTGAATTGATGGCCTTTTGATTCTAAGGATTTAAAGTAGGATTTTGAACTAAAAGACTACAGCTGCTAAAGATTTAAGATATCATTTTAAATTGGAAGAATGTAGCTTCTAGAGATTTAACACAGGGCTTCGAATCTTTAGAAGCCAGATTCTAAGAAATTAAAGTAGGATTTTCAACCTAAAGACTGTAGCTTTTGAAGATTCAAGATAGCGTTTTGATTTGGAAGAATGTCGCTAGTCAATATTCAAAGTAGGATTTTGAATCAGAAGAATGTTGCTTCTAATGATTCAAAACAGGGGTTTCTATTTATAGACTATGCATGTCTAGAATTTAAAGTATGATTTTGAACTGGAAGAATGTACCTAATGAATATTCTAGACAGCGTTTTTATTTGAAAGACTATAGCTTCTAAATATTCAAGATAGTGTTTTGAATTGGCTGATTGAAGCTTTTGAAGATTTAAGATAATGTTTAGAATTGGAAGAATATAGCTTCTGAAGAGCAAAAACAGGGTTTTGAATTAATAGCCTCTTGATTCTAAGGATTAAAAGTAGCATTTTGAACTAGAAGGCTGCAGCTTCTGAAGATTCAAGGTAGAATTTTAAATTGGAAGATTGTAGCTTCTAAAGATTAAAAATAGGGTTCGAATCCTTAAAAGGCAAGATTCTAAGGATTCAAAATAGAGATTTCAGTTGTGTGTAGATTCTCAATATTCAATGTAGCATTTTAAATTAAAAGGATTTAGCTTCTGAAAATTTAAGATATCGTTTTAAATTAGAAGTATTTAGCTTCTGAAGATTCAAGATAGCGTTTTGAATTGGAAGACTGTAGCTTCTGAAAATTCAATACAGCGTTTTAAATTAAAAGCCTATAGCGTCTAAAGATTTAAAGTGGAGTATTGATTTGGAAATCTGTAGCTTTTAAAGATTCAGAACAAGGTTTTGTATATGTAGATTCTACATTCTGAGGATTCAAAGTAGGATTTTGAATTGGAAGACTGCAGCTTCTGAATATTCCAGATAGTGTTTCGAATTGGAAGACTGCAGCTTTTGAAGATTTATGATAATGTTTTGAATTGGAACCATGTAGCTTCTGAAAACTCGAAACAGGGTTTCAAATTGATAACCTCTTGATTATATGGATTCAAAGTAGGATTTTGAACTAGAACACTGCAGCTTCTGCAGATTCAAGGTAGACTTTTTAATTGGAAGCTTGTAGTTTCTAAAGATTAAAAACAGGGTTAAAATCTTTAGAAGGCTAGATTTGAAAAAATAGGGATTTGAATTCGTAGACTTTTTAATCTCAGAATTCGAGGTAGTATTTTGAACTGGAAAAGTGTAGCTTCTGAATATTCAATAAAGCATTTTGTATTAGAAGGATTTAGCTTTTAAAGATAAAAAATAGCGTTTTGAATTAGAAGGATTAAGCTTATGAAGATTCAAGATAGCGTTTGAATTGGAAAACTGTAGCTTCTAAAGATTCGATATAACGTTTTAAATTGAAAGCCTATAGAGTCTAAAGATTTAAAGTGGAATTTTTAGTTGGAAGGCTGTAGCTTTTAAAGATTCAAAACATGGTTTTGAATTTGTAGACTCTAGATTCTAAGGATTCAAATTAGGATTTTAAACTGGAAGAGTGTATCTTCTTATGACTCGAGCTAGGATTCTGAATTGGAAGACTGTAGCTCCTGAAGATTCAGGATAATGTTTTGATTTAGAAGACTGTGTCTTCTAAAGATTCGAAACTTTATTTTGAATTGGTGGACTCTATACACTAATGATGCAAAGTAGGATTTTCAAAGAATGTCGCTAATCAATATTTAAAGGAGGATTGTCGATCGGAATATTGTTGCTTCTAATTATTTAAAACAGGGTTTTGTATTTATAGACTATGCATCTCTAGAATTTATAGTATGATTTCAAACTGGAAGAATGTACCTAATGAATATTCTAGATAACGTTTTTATTTAGAATACTATAGCTTCTGAATATTCAAGATACAGTTTTGAATTGGCTCACTGAAGCTTTAGAAGATTTAACATAATGCTTTGAATTGGAAGAATGTAACTTCTGAAGAGCAAAAACAGGATTTTGAATGAGTAGCCTCTTGATTCTAAGGATTCAAAGTAGGATTTTGAACTGGAAGACTGCAGCTGCTAATGATTCAAAGTAGAATTTTAAAATGAATGAATGTAGCTTCTAATAATTCAAAACAGGGTTTAGTATTTATAGACTATGCATCTCTAGAATTCAAAGTATGATTTTGAACTGGAAGAATGTACCTAATGAATATTCTAGATAACACTTTTATTTGGAAGACTCTAGCTTCTGAATATTCAAGATAGAGTTTTGAATTGGCTCACTGAAGCTTTAGAAGATTTAACATAATGTTTTGAATTGAAAGAATGTAACTTCTGAAGGCTCAAAACAGGTCTTTGAATTCGTAGCCTCTTGATTCTAAGGAATCAAAATAGGATCTTGAACCGGAAGAATGTACCTAATGAATATTTCAGATAGCCTTTTTCATTGGAAGACTGTAGCTTTTAAAGATTTATACTAATGTTTTGAATTGGAAGAATATAGCCTCTAAAGATTAAAAACAGGATTCGAATCCTTAAAAGGCTAGATTCTAAGGATTCAACATAGGAATTAAAATTTTTAGACTCTTTAATATAAGAATTCGAGTTAGGATTTTGAACTGGAAGAGTGTAGCTTCTGTATATTCAATATAGCATCTTGAATTAGAAGAATTTAGCTTTTGAAGATTAAAGATAGCATTTTGAATTGAAAGACTTTAGTTTCTAAATATTCAAGATAGAGTTTCGAATTGGAAGATTGTAGCTTTTGAGGATTTATGGTAATGTTTTGAATTAGAACCATGTAGCTTCTGAAGACTCAAAACAGGGTTTTAAATTGATAACCTCTTGATTATAAAGATTCAAAGTAGGATTTTGAACTTGATAACTGCAGCTTCTAAAGATTCAAGGTAGAATTTTAAATTGGAAGATGTAGCTTCTAAAGATTAAAAACAGGGTTCAAATCTTAGAAGGCCTGATTCTAAGCATTTAAAATAGGGATTTAAATTTGTAGACTCTTCAATCTAAGAATTCGAGGTAGCGTTTTGAACTGGAAAAGTGTAGCTTCTGAATATTCAAGATAGCGTTTTGAATTAGCTGATTGAACCTTTTGAAGATTTAAGATAATGTTTTCTATTGGAAGAATGTAACTTCAAAAAGCTTAATCAGGTCCTTAAATTTGTAGCCTCTTAATTTTAAGGATACAAAGTAGGATTTTAAACTGGAAGATTGCAGCTGCTGAAGATTTAACATTGCAATTTAAATTGGAAGAATGTAGCTTCTAGAGATTAAACATAGGGTTTCGAATTTTGAGAAGCCTAGATTCTGAGAAATCAAAGTAGGATTTTAAATCGGAAGAATGTACCTAATGTATATGTCGGATAGCCTTTTTCATTGGAAGACTGTAGCTTCTGAATATTCAAGATAGCGTTTTGAATTTGCTAATTGAACCTTTTGAAGATTTAAGATAATGTTTTAAATTGGAAGAATGTAGCTTCTGAAGAATCAAAACAGGGTTTTAAATTGATAACCTCTTGATTCTAATGATTTAAATTAGGATTTTAAACTGGAAGACTGCAGCTGCTGCAGATTTGACATAGCATTTTGAATTAGAAGGATTTAGCTTCTGAATATTTAAGATTGCGTTTTGAATTTGCTGATTGAACCTTTTGATTATTTAAGATAATGTTTTAAATGGGAAGATTGTAGCTTCTGAAGAATCAAAACAGGGTTTTAAATTGATAACCTCTTGATTCTAATGATTCAAATTAGGATTTTGAACTGGAAGACTGCAGCTGCGGAAGATTGAACATATCATTTTAAATTTGAAGGATTTAGCTTCTGAAGATTTGAGATAGCGTTTTGAATTATAAGGATTTAGCTTCTCAAGATTCAAGATAGCGTTTTGAATTGGAAGACTGTATCTTCTGAAGATTCGATATAGCGTTTTAAATTAAAAGCCTATAGCGTCTAAAGATTTAAAATGAAGTTTTGATTTGCAAGGCTGTAGCTTTTATAGATTCAAAACAAGGTTTTGAATGTGTAAACTCTAGATTCTAAGGTTTCAAATTAGGATTTTAAACTGGAAGAGTGTAGCTTATGAATTTTCAAGATAGCGTTTTGAGTTGGCTGCTGAAGTTTTGATTTGCAAGGCTGTAGCTTTTATAGATTCAAAACAAGGTTTTAAATTTGTAGACTCTAGATTCTAAGGATTTAAATTAGGATTTTAAACTGGAAGCGTGTAGCTTCTTAATATTCAATATAGCATTTTGAATTAAAAGGATTTAGTTTCTGAAGATTTAAGATAGCGTTTCAAATTAGAAGGATTTAGCTTCTAAAGATTGAAGATAGCGTTTTGAATTAGAAGACTGTAGCTTCTGAAGATTCGATATAGCGTTTTAAATTGAAAGCCTATAGCGCCTAAAGATTTAAAATGGAGTTTTGATTTGCAAGGCTGTAGCTTTTATAGATTTAAAACAAGGTTTTGAATTTTTAGACTCTAGATTCTTAGGATTCAAATTAGGATTTTGAACTGGAAGAGTGTAGCTTATGAATATTCAAGATAGCGTTTTGAGTTGGCTGCCTGAATCTTTTGAAGATTTAAGATAATGTTTTGAATAAGAAGAATGTAACTTCTGAAGGGTCAAAACAGGATTTTGAATTGGTAGCCTCTTTATTCTAAGGATTTAAAGTAGGATTTTGAACTAGAAGATTGCAGCTGCCGAAGAAGTAAGATAGCATTTTAAATTGGAAGAATGTAGCTTGTAGAGATTTAACACAGGGTTTTGAATCATTAGAAGCCTAGATTCTAAGAAATCAAAGTAGGATCTTGAACCGGAAGAATGTACCTAATGAATATTTTGGATATCCTTTTTCTTTGGAAGACTGTAGCTTCTGACTATTCAAGATAGCGTTTTGAATTGCTTTTGATTGCTTTTAAAGATTTATAATAATGTTTTGAATTGGAAGGATGTAACTTCTGAAGGTTTAAAACAAGATTTTGAATTGGTAGCCTCTTGATTCTAAGGATTCAAAGTAGTTTTTTGAACTGGAAGACTGCAGCTGCTGAAGATTCAAGGTAGAATTTCAAATTGGATGAATGTAGCTTCTGAAGATTAAAAACAGAGTTTAAATCTTTAGAACTCTAGATTTGAAAAAAAAGAATTTGAATTTGTAGACTCTTGATTCTAAGGATTCAAATTAGAATTTTAAACTGGAAGAGTGTAGCTTCTGAATATTCAATACAGCATTTTGAGTTAGAAGGATTTAGCTTCTACAAATTTAAGATAGCGTTTTGATTTAGAAGAATGTCGCTAATCAATATTTAAAGTAGGATTGTGAATCGGAATAATGTTTCTTCTAATGGTTTTTGTATTTATAGACTATCTTTATATGACTAGATTCTAAGGATTCAAGAAAGGAATTTGAATTTGTCGACTCTTCAATCTAAGGATTTAAGGTAGAATTTAGAACTGGAAGAGTGTAGCTTCTTAATATTCAATAGAGCATTTTGAATTAGAAGGATTTAGCATCTGAAGATTTAAGGTAGCGTTTTGAATTAGAAGCATTTACCTTCTGAAGATTAAAGATAGCGTTTTGAATTAAAAGCTTATAGCGTCTAAAGATTCAAAGTGGAGTTCTGATTTGGAAGGCTGTAACTTTCAAAGAGTCAAAACAAGGTTTTGAATATGTAGACTTTAGATTCTAAGGATTCAAAGTAGGATTTTGAAATGGAAGACTACTTGCTGAAGATTCGATATGGCTTTTTGCATGATAAGACGGTAGCTTCTAAAGATTCTAGATAATTTTTTGAATAGGAAGAATGTAGCTTCTAAAGTTTTAGAACAGGGTTTTGAATTTTAAGACTCCAGATTTTAAGGAATCAAAGTAGGAGTTTAAACTAGAAGTCTGTATCTTTTGAAGATTTTAGATATGATTTCGAATCAGCAGACTGCATCAACTATAGTTGATGAAGATTCAAGAGAGCGTCTTGAATTGGAATACTATAGCTTCTAAGATTTAAAGTAGAGTCTATAAATTGGAATGGAGTCAAAGGAGGTCAAATTTCTCATTTCTCAAAGTATCTTATAACAAAAAGGTGGAGGTTCAAACTAGTTGCTAAATTTGAACGCGGAAGCTTTTAGGTAATTACGTTTTCTCTTGGCATTGCGCAAGTGAAGGAATATTAATTTCTGGAAACTGACTGGCAAAAGGTGGGTGACATTGACACCGTGATAAATAGTATCGGAAATCCTAACCCCTAACCTAAGCCCTCAGCCATGAACTTTGATCACGTGGCTTGCAGCACACGAGCCTTATTGTTTCTGATTTGATTATAGTGACTCGGACGTCTTTTCCGTAAGACGACATCCGTCGGGGTCAGTCGACAGGAAATCGCCACCCGAATGTTTCCCAGTGATTGTCCCTATGCTAATTGACCGCCGGTGTCGATCCGCGAGCTTCGACACCGAGCGGAATTTTACAGACGTCTTTTCTGAGTGTGCAAATCACCTTGGTACCATTTTTGGTCGCGTGTTCCATTTTCAGAAACGAGCCGCCTTTTATGGTGCAGGTTGCATCCGACTTTGGCTTCTGGAATCTATTTTCTGTCTGCAACAAACATCCTTCGAATACTTATCATTCATTTATTGCAACAAGCCTTTTGCAAATTGATAGCTTAATTTGCATCACTCTCCAATTAAAAATTCCTTCTGGGACTGGTTGCGAGCTTAGGGTCCAGAGTAGGCTGATCCAAAAATGGACTCGAAATTTATTTTCACGAATTTGTATCCATATTGCGATAAAAATTTGAATTTTCGATTTTCTAAAAAAGTTTAAAAAGTCGTTATGATAATCTAGTAGAACGAGCCAAAAGAAACATCTTTCTTGTTCTAACTTTTTTTCGTGTCTTGCATTGTTTGGCTGAAAATTTTTAATTTAGCTTTTTTTTTTTTTTGATTTTGAAAATGTTAGATCTCAGAAAATTTTCATTCTATCAATAAAAATCATCAGAAGAAATTGTTTGTCTTTTTAAGTACCATAAACAGTTGTTCAGGGAATTTTTGAGTCTCGAAAAAAGTGGTCTCAAAAATTTTCAAAATATGCTCCCTTTTTGAATTTTTTTCCAAAATGGCTGGCTCAGAAACTTGACCTTTATTTTAGGACACTAAAAGAGTGTACCAAATGACAATTCAATCTGGCAATTATTTTAAAAGTTATCGTGCTGACAAACTATACAATCTATAGACACGGACAGGCACACAGACACGGACAGACAGACAGAGATACACATTCGTAAAAACCTGTTTTTCGGATTCAGAGTGTCTCAAAAAGTTGACACTTGACAAAAACCGGGGGGTTCAAACTTTACACAAATGTAATACCTTCTCTGGATGAGAATGTAAAAAATGATATTTTGTGGTTGCGCAAGGTCTAGGACGTCTAACAGGTATTTCCCACACAAAAAAAGTTTTTTTACAATTTATTTGTAATCCTAAATATTAGCTGATTTAAAATGAAAATAAGCATTTCTTTTTGGAATTAACCATAGAATTCGAATAAAATATTACTTTTTGAAAACCAAATGTTTAAATCAATTTTTTCAGCTATTTATTATTGTTTTTAGCAATTTTCTCGTCCATTTATTTTATTTTTTTTTTATTTTGAAGATGCTACATATCTGAAAAAATTTCATTTTATCAAAAAAAGTCATCAGAAGAAATTGTTTATCTTTTTGAGTACTATAAACAATTGTTAAGAGAATTTTTGAATCTTGAAAAAAGTGCTCTCAAAAATTTTCAAAATATGCTCCCTTTTTGAATTTTTATCCAAAATGACTGGATAAGAAACTTGACCTTTATTTTAGGACACTAAACTAGTATACCAAATTCCAATCCAATCTGTCAATTTTTTAAAAAGTTATCGTGCAAAAAACTAAAAAAATTTACAGACACAGACAGACACACCGACAGATACGCAGGCAAACATACAGACATACACATTTGTAAAAACCTGTTTGTCGGATTCAGGGGGTCTCAAAACTTGACAAAAACCAGGGTGGTCAAATTTTACACAAATCTAATACCTTCTCTGGATGACAATCTAAAAAATGATATTTTGTGGTTGCGCAAGGTCTAGAACGTCTAAGACGTATTTCCCATAAAAAGACGTTTTTTTACAATTTATTTAGAATCGTCAATATTAGCTGAATCAAAATGAAACAGAAAATTTCTTTTTGGAATCAGCCGTGGAATGCAAAAAAATATTACTTTTTAAACACCAAATGTTTAAATGAATGTTTAAAGCCATTTATTATTGTTTTTAGCAATTTTCTCGTCGATTAGAGATATAAAAACACGGTTATTTCAAAACTTTTTCACCTTTTGTCCAATTATAAATTAGACTGAGGTGATCGTTAATTTTTGCTAAGAAACATAATTGTTTAAACAATTTATTATTATTTATAATTATATTCTCTTTGAGTAATGCTAGAAATTGCGTTTTTTTTAAACCTTTAACTTCTTGTCCTCTTAAAAATTTGAGTGAAGTAATAATTATTTCAACTTAACAAAAATAATTATTTAACTATTTATTATTATTGTTAATAATAATCTCTTTGTGTATTAGAAAAAAGTTGCTTTTTTACTTAAATTTAAAACTATTTGTTTATTTTTTACTTAGATTGACTTAATCAATAATTAAATTGTTTAAAAATAATGATTTTAGAAATTATTATTGCTTACAACGATCTTCATCTATATCATTTTTTTATGGTTTTTTTTGGATATTTATTATTTTTTGTAACTTGCTTCTCTTAGATAAGTGCTGAAAAGTTTTTTTTTTCAGAAAATTAATTTTCTTGGTTAAAAGATTGCTTTCTTGAAAATTCATCAAATTTATTAATAATTCACTGTTTTGTACAAAATTATTTTTCTTTGGCGAAAATTAAACTCTGGTTAAAAATTTACTTTATTAGTTTAGAATTTATATATTTTGTTAAAAATTCCTTTTATAGATAGAAAATTATTATTTTCTATCAAAAAGTCATGCTTTTTTAAATTTGAAATTCAACTACTAGGTTAAAAGTTTTATTATTGTTTATTAGTGTTGAAAATTAATTATTTTTAGTTAAAAATTTAAAAAAATTTATTTGAAAATTTATGCATTTTATTAGAAATTCGTTTTTTGTAGAAAATTAATTATCTTGGTTACAAGTTCATTTTATTGTTTCTAGAAATTATCTAAGAAAGATAATATAAACAATAACAAATTATTCAAATAATTATGTTACTGTTTTTCTGATTTTCCATATTTTTTTCCATTTTTCGCTTACAGTGAATTAACAATGAAGGAAATTCAACCCACATAATTATTTAAACAAATTGTTGTTGTTTATAACTATCTTCTACTGTTCTAATCCTAAATAGTTGCCCTTTTTTCTAAAATTTTCATTTTTTGACCAGTTTTTAAAGAGAGAAAGGAAGAAAATAGTTAAATTTATCAATAATAATTGTCTAAACAAATTAGTATTGTTTATAACTTTTTATTTAGTGATGCTAGATATTTGCGGGTTTTCCGAAATTTTCCGCTTTTGTTCACTGTTCAACATGAGTAAGATAAAAATTAATTTTTTTCAACACAAATAATTGTTTAAACAATTTATTCATATTTTTAATAATGTTATGTTTGATTATTGCTAGAAATTTGACATTTTTAATGAAATTTTCAACTTTTTGTCCAATTTTTATTGAGAATGAGTTGAGTTTTTTTTCAAATTGTGGTTTATTATCGTTCAATTTTCAACAACAGAGGGACAATAATTAATTTATGTTAACCAAAATGATTTTTTGAATAATTTAATTCTAATAATTTTATCTTCAAATAAAGCTAGAAAGGTGCGATTTTTTTTGAGATTTCCAATATTTTTCACACATTCATTTATATTACATTTTTTTCATTTTCGGAAATTATTGAAAACATTCTCATTTATTTAAAAAAAAATTTATTTTAAGAATTATTAACGCAGTAAATAAATATTAAAAATTTTAACACTACTTTTCTTATTATTCAGTATTTTCGGTTGAAAAAAGATTATTTTTTAAAAACTTAGGTTTTTAAATAGTAACT
>JAAAKG020057557.1:0-18023 GCA_010014905.2 Druon quercuslanigerum | reverse complement strand
AAGTATCCAATCTGTCGATACTCTTTCATGGTTCTATTATTGCCTTGTGTCAAGCATAGGGCATGAGTAAATTATAATGTAATCGTCTTCGATGACGCAAGAGAGAATTTATGATTATTGATGCTTTCAATCCCCCATCAAGTGCAATTCTTGTGCCTTTGAGATATCGTCAGTTTTAAAACTGCATGGGTGGGCTACTTTTATCTTTTTTAGAATTACCCACCATTTACCCAAGCTGGGGTGGTCAAAGACTGCCCGGCTGGATCCACAGAATCTAGAACTGGGTCTTCTTTCACAAACCTCACTGCAAACATGGCTAAAGCTGCTACAATTGATGGCACACCACTTAAAACAAAAGTCAAGCTGTAAGAATCTGAAAGAAATTGAAAGTGGGTTACTGCATCGGTCAAGAGTTCACCGCGATTTTAATTATTCAGCTAGATAGGCATTTAGATTTTAATTAAGGGTACAATTAATGTCATCCGGTAGCTATTTTATCGATTTTATAGTTCATTAAGTTGCTAAACTTTGAACGAGAAGTAAGATACTGGCTGCGGGTTGCTACAAGAATTGGAAGACCTGATAGACCTAGGAATGTAATGGAATTTAAAAAAATGAATGGATGTGTTTTTTTATTCGCGCCTACTTCAAAATCTTTATAATAATTTGAGCACTTCCTGGCAAATTTGAAATTTCCGAATTGATAAAAATAATAACAGTATTCGTGAGATTTTGTTTGAATTATATAATATTATTGTAATGCCCTTTGCATATATGGTGGAAATAATATCTATGAATTTGTACGAAATCAAAAAAATTTCAAATATTGATACTATATCAGTTCGAGGTAGACGAGGATCAACTCCCATTAAGAATCCTTTTAAATATTCCCAGCCTTGACATGAAGGGTGGCAGTAGAGAACTAGGTAACCAACAATAAAATGGGAATATTTCATAAGAGCCAAAAAACATTCCGTAAATCGAATGCACTATTTAAAGATTAAACAAATGTTTATCCCTGAGCCGAGGTGTTGGTGCTTTGATACCAAGAACTTTAATTTCAAAAAAAAGTGATCCAGTTTCGGGGAAACGGATGTGGAAATTGACATCTCAAAGTGACACACTGACCATCTACTCGGCTGTGGATTGCGATAAAAAACTAACTTTCGGTTAAAATTTTTTTTTTCAATAACGCTTCTGAGATGTTAAGTTTTGAAATACGGGTAAATAAAGTTTGATGTAAAAAATTTAGCTAATTCTGCGAAAAGTGACTGCAAATTTTGAGATTTAAATTTCATGGGTTTTTAAACTGGCTTTGGATAGCGATTAAAAAGCGCCTTTTCAATCTTTTTCAATCATAAAATCTGACATCCTAGATATAAAAATGCTGAATGATAATAAAAAACTTTTGGTAAAAAAAGACTCCATTTCGAGAAATTCAAACTTAAAGATCGCGATATCACAGTATGAATTTTTTTGCTGAAAACCCAAAAAAAATTATTTTCTGTCATTGCAAGAAATATGAATGTTAAAAGGTTGAGAAAAATGATTACTACGTTAAAATAGTAACAAAAGTATAACTTATATTTAACATATCATTTCTTAATTATTGTATCAAAAAATGATATTTTGAAAAAATTAGTTTACTACAATGTGTATTTCGCTTTTTAAGAATTTTTAATGCAATAAACACATTTTTGATCAAAATGTTGGTTATCTTGTTCTGTACTACACCACTTCTGGAAACATTGTTTACGAAAAACTACATCTTTCAAAAAGGGTAACGTTTTCGTAAAAAATTGTAGACAATTATCGATTCAATGTTCTAAATTTTCCTATTATTTCATAGATATATGTATTTAAATATTTATTAAATCTGGTAGAAATTACGAATTTCTCACAAAAACCTATTAAAAGTTATGAAAAACTAAACCTTAATTTTTTAGTTGTATGTTTTTTTCTTCGAAAATAGTATTTATTCATAACCGTGTAAAGGCATTTTTAATTTCATAAGAAAAACTTTGAAGAAGTACAAATATAACTTTTGCCAATTGCACATTTTTGTTATTTTTTAAGAAATTCGCAAGTTTCTACAAAAACATATAAAAAATTATGAAAAACCAAATTTTCATTTTGGACCCGTAAATTTTTCCGTTTCTTTATCAAAAATTGTATTTCTTCAGAATTATGTGTAGAAATTTTTCATTTTTTAAGAGAATATATTTTAAAAACTAGAAGAACTAGCTTTTGCAAATCATAAAGTCTCGTTGTTTTTATAGAAATTCATACGTATAAAAAACTAAAGCTTTATTATGGAGTTGTTGAAATTAAATCTTTTTTCGTAGAAAATTGTAGCTATTTATAATTGTTTGTAGAAATGTGTTATTTTCTCAAAACAATATATGAAAAACTGCCAATTTTTCCCAATGTTTATTTTTATAAAATTTCGTACAGAAGTGTAATTAATTATTCATAAATCTGTGTATAAATTCGTAATTTACTATTAAAAAAAATTAGAAAAAATGAAGAAAGCATTATGTTATTGTATATTTTCATAATTTTTCTTAGAAATGTTTTATTTTGTACACAAAATCAATAAAAAATCATAAATGTTTATTAAGGTGATTCAATCAAAGTATGCTCGAATTTCAACACGCACACTGGCCTACGTTGTACCTTTTCATACAACAAATTTTTCAACAAAAAATACGTATATTATTATCACTGTAAATAATTGAATAAACATTTTGAAATTTATTTTTAAGGAAAATAATAATTTTTACCATCTTGTTTCACATTTTTCTATAATAAGTAACTTTTTGAAGCGTATGTATCGTATTTCGTAACTGGTACACTGTATGTCAAATTTTCATAGAAATAATAATTCTTCATGTACAGCAATTTAATACATGCATTTTCAAGATGTTGAAAAAACAAAAACAACAAAAACTACTAAAATCGACAAACCTCAAATAGGGGTCCTCCAAAGTCTAAACCATATTCGATTTTTATTTTATGTTTTTGCCTAATCCTGGTGTGCGCGTTCAAATTGGAAAATAATTTTTTGTCTTAATAAATAAATCTCCCTATTATTCATTAAAATGTTATTTTTTCATACTTTTCAGTTTTCTATGCCGAACTATTACAAAATCTATTATTTTCTACGATCATCTGTAAAAACGACATTTTCATAGAACATTGTAGTTTGACGTAAAAACCTATTCCACCAGGGTTTGAATTGATGAATAATTTAGCAAGAAATTATTAGTGAATTATTTTGCGACCTGCAGAATTTGTTAAAATTGAATAGAATAGGCTGAATTTTAAACAAAGTTGACCTGTAATTTTTTCAAAAGTATATCTGAAAAACTTCGAAAAATCATGGAATGTTAAAACGGGACTTCTGTAGCAATCCTACGACTTTATTTTCATAGATTAAACTTTTAGATTATCATACTTGAACGATCGTAAAGATATCCAGCAAACAAAGATCCAATTGTCACAGGCAAAGCACATAGCCCCAATAAGAAACTAATGGCAGATGTTGCATCCTTCTGACCGCAAATTTCGAAAGCGATGGGACCCAAGAGGGATATAAAACATCCATCAAATAAACCCATACAGAGATAAATTATTATTAAAACTGTATAGGATGAAGTAAACGCCATGAGCATCATCAGAGATCCCAAACACATGAAAGAGATCTGCACACAGAAAAATTGTTACTTTATCAAAGGATTCAAATCAGTTTAATCAATAAACTTTGAACGCTTCAATTAAGATTACCGAAATGTTTTAAATTTCTGCATTTCTTATTAAAAAACAAAGATAATTATCACGTGACTACTAATCACTTTAAATGTCTTTGTCTATTGCAGTATTTACTCTATCTCACCTGTTGCAATAGTATTCTATTGACACGCGGTAAATCTGCAATATATCCAAATATCAGACGACCAATTCCAGAAGTGACACCAAGACACATGATTGGTGCCGCCTGATTGGCGTCCTTGCCAAAATGCATTTCTACAAATTTCCCTACGTGAATGTATGGCGTCTGATAACTGTAATCGCGAATTTAAAAGATAAATTAGGAAGTTTTTAAGGTATTTACTTTCCAGCTTTCATCGATTATAGTTATAGATTTATATTCTATCTTCAAACATTAAACGCGCTTATTTTTTAAGAGGAGCAACTCACCCGAGGAGAGCGATAGGCATAGCACTCGCCCATATCAGATATCGCTTTCTTTTCAGAATAGATAAGTTAACAATCCCTTTGAGCTTTTCACAAAATGTTGCCTGATGTGCCTTTTTTGGGTTTTCAACGACTGGTGAAAGAGGCTCTAAAAATGTAGAAAACAGTTTAGAAGGATGTGTAATTTCCTAAAGGAATATAGAAACTGCTATAATATTTTATAAACAAATGTAATACTCACTAGAAACTGGTTTGAACAGACAAGCGCATGCCATAACAATGCAAGTCAGGGAGCCTAAGCTTATTACAAGAACTTTTAATCCGAATTCTTTAAGTAGATGCTTCATCAGGTATGGCATAACAATAGTGAAAACGGAACTTCCCGCGGTGACAATTCCATTCACAAGTCCCAAATAACGCTTAAAATAATGCCCTAGAATTACTAAACTGGGTGCGTAGGCTAAACTTGCTCCTACTCCGTACATAATGCCATATGTCAAGTACAGACATTCAACCTGCAATAAAAAAAATTTTTTTTGTTAGAAAATATCGGTGAAAAGTAAAAATTTGTATACTTTATGAAATTATCATCCATCTTCAAGACAAATTTATAACATTATTGCTCTAAACTTGCTTAAAACATATCTCAGAGTCTGATCTCTATGCATTCTAATTATCCTACGTTCTATATCCTCCATAGTCCATACACTAAAACTATAGTACTCTAATTTCAAAATCTATACCACATTCCTTATTGTACACTGGCGAGCTTTGTCGAAAAATACAATGTTTTAATCCACTTTCTATTAGTAAAATAGTACAATTTGGAATTTTAAACTTATACAAGAATTTTATTTAAAGTAGATGAAATTTAAAAGTAATCTTTTTTGAAAAAAGGTCAAATTTTAAACATTTAAATTTATTAAGAATTGAAACAAAATGAATTTTAATTTTGAGAACATTCCCATACGAGATTGTGCTTTTTAATTCGGAATCAGTTTAACTTACTAAAAAAAGTAAAAGTTATAAAAAAAATGTCTAAGATCTGACTAGAAGTTGCAAATGTTTCTTTTATCCAAATTATAAAAAAATACAGTTACGAACTTTCAAACATTTTTAGGAGAGTGTTTAAAGGATAAAAGAAAAAATGCCATGTTTTTAGCTCAAATGAATATATAAAGAAGCAATTAAATTTGAAATTTTTTGATTTAAACAGAATTTAATTTACAAGGAAACAGAATTTAATTGCGAGTACCAGAGTGTCCCGTGATCCGTTACATTGTTTATATTTTTATTTATTTGCAAAAAGTCCATAGGGCTTCATAAGGCGGCTTTATAAATTGTTTAAATGAATCTACTGTTCTGAAATTTTTTGAAATTGTTCAATACATATAAGAGCACGTTTATCTGGCCCATTTGAGTATAAAGCCGCCGAATATAATATAATGTAATAATTGGCAAATTTAAGAAGCGCATATAAAAAATGTAAATTCGGAACTGTGTTCATTTGGAAATAAATAAACATGATGAACATTTCGAATTTTTTGGGAAATTTATAATATAGCCTTCCGAATCGATTAATTTTCGAGATAAACTGTTTTATTTGTAAATTATAATGATTAAAATTAGAAAAGCCTTCGAACGATTTAGAATTTACAGTACCTACAATTTTCTAGGTCGTTAAACTAAAAGATATCTAGAACAATTTCAATTAATTAAGCAAAATAATTAATTATTATAATTATTATACTATTTATATAATACGGAAAAATTTAGAATTTAACATTTAATAGCCGGAAAAAGTAATTAAATATCATTTACTGGGACTTCAAAAATTAATTAGACGAAAACTCTTTCAAATTAGACAGACAAACAAACTTCAAGTCTTGGCGAAAAAATATGTCGTTTTCTAGAGGATACTACTTTCTAGACTCTAGAGGATACTAGGCGACCCTTATTTCCGATTCGAGAAAAGAAATTTTTCTACGATTTACGTATTTGAACTTTGAAACTTTTTTCAAAAAAATACAAATCGGTCCCTGCAATCTGTATAACTGTGGACTTAAATGAGACATTTATCTTTTCTTTCCAGATTCTTGTGTGGTATATCATCCTCTTTTAAAATCCACCAGAAAATTCTGTTGTGATTTTAAATTAAAAGGAGGGATCGCTTTATATTTTGAAAATAATTAAAATATGGCAGCAACATTTTCTAGACCAGAATTAAAATAAGAAAGTCCAAAAATTTAAAAATCATTTCACTTAAAAAATCCTTAAATTTAAAACGAATTAAAGCCATCAAAATGACATATTGATAAGGACCAATATTTTGTCATTCTATTTTTAACGGTTTGAAGTAATCTAGAAGACTATCTATCGATAAATACTAGGATTATGTAAAAAGAATTTCTCCTTTTACTCGAAAAACTAAATTTTAAAACTATGGCAATGACAACTGGATAATGATTATCCGGTTTGCCGCCCTCGAATACAGAAAATAAAAAAATAATTGTTTTTACATCCTTGAAACATTTTAAATAATGGCCACGTACTTCTATAAATTTCAATACATTGTCTACCATGTACTATGGAAATTGTTTTATTTTTTGTCTATATCCAGTTGTCATTCTTATATTTTCATAAATTCTTAAATTCAAGTCCTTACTATGATGCGATCTTGCAAAAACGTCCCGTTTTTTAATTAATGAGACGGAAAATTGGATAAGGACCATTTTGTCTTTCCTCCCTCCCACATAGAAAGTTTTTTTCCCTAATGTTTTCACATCTTCAATGTAGAGTCCTTCGGATAGACGTACTTCTATACGTGTATTAAAATTCATTCTTATGTCTTCAATTTTATTTTTAATGAATATAAAGGTCATCAATTTAAAATTTTTTGATTTTGGAAACAATATGAAGTTTAAAGTAATCGAATTAACAAAAATTTAAGTAATGGTAAATTTTGTTCGAAACCTATAGAAATAAAGAATGAGTACATATTTAAACTATTTTGCTTTATGTGTTTTTTCGTCTTTGCATTGTCTTTTCCACATTCCCTAAAGTTTCCCTACTTCTATAACACCAATTCCTATAGCCGCCCTGTTTTTTTTTAACTGGAGAAAGTTAGGGCATGTTTCAGAAAAAAGATAAATTTATAGCTAAAAATTAAAGTGGGAATAATATACCGTGTCCAGAAAAAATGAAGAAAGAAACATCCCCAAAGCAGCAATAAGACCTCCCAAAAAAGTTGTCATCTGAATTCCAATTTTATTTGTGAGAATTCCAGCAAGAGGTGACATGCAAAATGTCGTGCCAAGTTGTAATGATCCCACGAGAGCTGTAAAAGAAAAAAGAAAAAATAGTGGAAAAGAGTGAAAAATTTTGATTTTATTTTAAAAGATGACACCGATGCGATATTATGTAAGAATTAATGATCTACATTTGTTGTGCATTGGAAGAAAATCAGTAAGAGAGTTACTTGACCCCTATTATGATTAATGATCATTTAATTGATGTTTAATAAATTCTGATTTAGCTCTGTACGTAACTTAGGGCGTTTGCCTCATATACATAATGTTCTCTTTGATCGAACTGATATGAGTTAGGGAAGCGCATTGGATGATTAATTAGTGCAAGATAAATACTTTATTACTTTTGCTCAAGATTTAATTAATTTAAAGGGCAAAGAAATAAAAACACCGAGCGAATAATTGTTTATAAATAAATTATTTAGGAAAAATACATCTAGGCACTTCGAAATGGAAATTTAATTTAGAGAACTTTTATTAAAATATTTTTACAATTTCATCAGGAAACTGAATTTCATATCAAAATGTTTTAAAAGTCCAAGAAAGTTTTATTTAGTGAAAGAAACTGAGAGTATGGCTATAGTTAAATGAAAGTTAATTTGATCTTAATCAATTAAATTATAAATGACGAGGATTATTAAAATTGACTACATGACTCTATTTGCAATTCACTTGTATGTTAATGAAAGAGAAATTAAATAATTAAGGTTAATTGAACTTAATGCAAGCTTCTGATATGTCCGCCTTGAGATATTTAATAAGGTAAATACATGATTTCTTTAGCTGCAGATTACCTGACAGTAAGAATCCAAGGGAATTAAATTTGTTATTAAAACATAAAAATCTAAAAGTTTTACTTTATCAAACAAAATCTTTCAACTTCTGAATAATAGAGAATTTTCTTGACTTTTTAAACGTGTTATTCATACGCTTATGATCTAAACATTTTATAAAAGCGATTCTTTTCTTTTAAGTACTCAGAGCTTATTTCAAATTGGTTGAAAATTTAGATATGAAATACTAGGCTTCAATGAGTGATCATTATGATGAAGTCTGTTATACAGAACGCACAAAAGGGAAGCTTGAACATGAAATTTATTATATTTATTAATTTTGTGAGTTTAACCATGATATTTAATTTTAATATTTCTCTAATTTTTTTAAATGTTATGAATAGGAATTTCCATTCAAAAATCCGAATGCTTTTGAAAATTATTCAATATTTCAAGTGATTGAAGATTTTGCGAATCCGCTTAGGGATAACCTTCCACCACGTACTTCAAATATTTGGAATTGACACGCGCTTTTTTTAAATGAGTAACCTATCAATTATTTTCCTTATTCATGTCACATGAAAATTCTCTTTTAAATGCTATTACGAGCAACATCAATCGCTTGCTACATGCGCGTGTATTCTTTCGATTTGAGGGGGGAAATAATTTTTAATACAAAATACAAATTTCGAATAACTAATTTTTTTAACTTGTTTTAAGGTTATATAAATATTATTATAATAAGACTGTTGAGTTAGTCAGCTTAAAAGAGATTTAGAACTGTTTGGAAATTGGAAAAAATTTAAAAATATTTAATAATTTTTCGTAGGTATTTCAAAGTTTTAATCTCACAATCGACAATTTGACAATTTTGAAAATCTTTTGAAATGTTTTAAAATATAAAATATTATCTTCAAATTCATTTAAAAAAATAAATAATCACTTTTAATAATCCCATTTTATCTCGAAATCTTCAAAAATGTACATTCTGTTAGAAATTCTTTGATACCTTTTCAAATTTTAAACTATTACAATTTTTTAAACCTTCTTAGTATCTTTTAAATGGACTGCAATTTTTCCTAACGTTCTTAAAAATTTTCTGCAAAATGAAAAATGGTCCTAAAATCTTCCAAATTCTTTTTTGACAATTCTCAAAATCTTTTGGAATGTTTTAAATAATTTTTAAATATTTTCTTGACAAAACTGTTGTAAAATAGAAAATAATTAAAAAATGTATCAGAAATCGTAAGGATTTTTGTTTTCAAACTTAAATTTTTTTACCGGTGCCATTTATGAATATAGAAAATATTATTTTAAGTTCTTAAAATTTCTTTATGTTGAAATTGTAGTGGGATGAATGAAGTTTAAAGACTCTCATGTATGTGCTCTTCACTAAATTATTCGCAAATTGGTACCTTAAGTGACTCATGTCCTTCCAACTGAATTTCGACGGATTGTGAATGGTCAAAAGAAATCTTTAAAATATTATGACGTATAACTATAATATTTTTCATCATCTTATATCTGCATTAATGCTTTCATTCAAGGGCGTAAACAATGACATATTTACCTTGCTAAATGAAAATATGCTTGAAAATATTTTAATGACAATTCATAAATCTTAAGTCAGTTTACTGTGAAGGAGGAACAATAAAAATAAGGGTAAAAAATGTAAAAACTCAATAATTTAATTCTAAGAATCAAAATTCCATAGGAAAATTTAACTGAAAAAAACAAAATCTTTTTGTCATAATAAAAATTTCTGTCTTCAAGTACGCAAAAATATATTCTTATAGATTGAAGAAATAGCCAAGAGTAACTACTTTAGATAACAAAGTCCGCCTCCCGCGTAAACTAGTGCCATAGCATCTATTTATACACACGTGTAGCGTTTTATAGTTTTGGTGACTGAACCGGAAAGTTACATGCTCTTTTATCATTCCGACTATTCTGATCTTAAATGAATCAACATTAACAACATTTTTCTGTAAACAAAAAATTGTTTGTTAACTTTATTCGTCTAAGTCTTTATAAATTAAATTACGCTTTTTCGGACTATCGAGTTGCTTTCTCGGATTGTTTTCTTGGCAGTTAAAACATAAGGAATGTTTTTTTTATCGGTACTGATAACTGATAACGAATATGGAGTATGTGCATTATGTGATGAATTTTTATCCTCTTATATAATTTTGTGTACTAACAAGACTCAACAGCAATTTTCAGTGTATGTGTTCTATAGAGATTAGTTGCAATTATCAACAAAAAAAGGTCCTAAACATAATAATTTAAAATTAATTTAGTTTACACAACAAAATATCACCGAGTCAATTAACTAAATATTCGAGTAATTCAAGAACTAAATTATTTCACTTCTAGGACAAATGTATTCTTACTTATCATTACTATTTAAATATAAAAATATAAAAACCTAGGATATTCGTATTGAGTTAACTGAGGAAATTACTGTTAATATGCATTTGAAAGCAGAAAATGAAGATGAAAACCATTATTGTTAACTCATCACATAAAAATGTAGTCTAATGTTGATTACTCTCTATCAATTATGAAGTTATAATTTTTATAGTATAAAAGATAGTATAGTTCATTGACCAGTTCAGGCAATTATTTATTTCTAGTGCATAATTAATTAACAATTCCTTCAAAAATACAATGTATACAATACTTTATCAAACTTTTAATTCTTTTAATATAGGAATGAACCAGATTTATTTAAATTTATGTACCTATTTCAACATAAAAAAATAACATTCTACTATTCCAATAATTCATATAATAATGTGTACTATTTTTGGTGCCATTCTATTTTACTTAAAAGAATTTGAATTAAATGATTCTATAATAGGCTCGCAGCCTTTAAATTTAATCGTGGTTATTACTATTGATCTACATTTTAATTTTCTTTTAATCACAAAGTTCATTACAGAGCTTGATTTTTCAGTTTCAGTGTCTTTCATTATTCTGCTGTTGCCCAGACTATCATGGAAACCATGCAATCAATCGTTAATTACAAAATTATGTGATAGAGTTTATAATTAACATCTTGTGCAGTATTGATGTCCAATGACAAAAAGATCACAGATATCCTGGTATAAACAATATGATAAGAAAAAATGGATTACTAGAAAAGCTAATTTTAGGATCGATGTCAACAATTTTTTCAACATTTTTTTTAAATCCAGCACTTTTCAAAATGATAAAGATAGTAATTATTAGCTTTTTCTTTTTAAACCTAGTGAAGGTCTCTTATTTTTTCAAAATTCACAACAAATATTTACAAATTAACAAAATAGCGACTATCTGTCTGCAAATAAAAACATTTTTCTAAATGTGCGAGATGGAAATAAATGCGTAAAAGGAAAATTGTTTCTTTCGAAAAATCCTACAAAAAATTCTCGCTCTATTTTTGCCATACTTTTCACCAAAAATTAGAAAAAGGACACGAGCACTATATTCATTGAATCCGGTATTGTCAAAAATAATTTAAATGAATAACTTTTTCTACTCGATTGCGATGCGGGAGAGGGTGAGGTTCTCATTGCTTCGAAATCCACAAAATAAATGATTAAAAAGTAAAAAATTAACAAAATGACAATCGTTTTTCTGAAAACAATTTTTTTTCTTCCAAACAATGGCAGCCATTTTGTGAATTTTCCAATTATTAATCTTTTTTTAAGGATTTCAAAAACATGCAAAATCTTCCGTTGGAATAAAATCAGTCCTAACACAGATCGGCGAACGACCTCCAGAACGAATTTCGTAAAAATTGATAAAGTAACATTGCAAATTTTATTTTGCATCTCAATTTTATATGCCAAATGCTTAAATTCCAGCCGTCCCCAAAGAAAATCGGACTAAAAAGAAGTTCGAGCATGTTGATCTAAACACCCAAATTTTTCTAATTTCTCTGATTTTTTATGTTTTTCAACCTCAACACACGAGGGTATAAGGCTTACCGATAACATCCTAAACAAGAAAAAGTTTTTAATTTTTTCGACAAATACTGGATTTAAAAAAATACAATTAAGATATAAATAAAAATTCTCTTCTTGGGGCGTTGGAAACAACGAGATTTATTTTCACTTTATCAGAATTAAAAATAGCTGTGAATTCGATCTCAAGTGTTTCCACTTTGTTTGTATTTTTAATGATATGCTCCTCATTTCACGAGAAGTTTGCTTCCCGTTAACAAATGTACTTGCTTTCTCATATAAGAAGCATTAGTGATTTTTTCAGTAATAGACAAACTAAAGTTTTCATTTTAATCAATTTAAATATAGAAATTTAGAAAAAATACAAAATTATAAAATAATACAAACATTTTTTAAAATACAATGGAAAATCAAATTTTCTATTTGAAATTATAATTATTTGAGCTGGAAAAGGGAAGAAGAAGTTCTGTCGCCACCTGTCCCTTTCCCAACTTTATGATTTATTTATCAGAATTGTCAAAATTATTTAATTTGAAAATGTATGATCAAAAAGTCTTTTATATTTATGAATCAACTTTAAATTACTATGAGAATGAGAACATTTTTAAAATAAAAATCGATTTTTAATATGACATAAATAACCATAACTTCCTTAATCTCTGATAAAATGTATTAAAATTATAGGTCAATCAATTCGGCTTGAACCAAAGAATCATTAGCATTCTTGTATCAATGAGCCCTCCAAATTTCATAAATTTATCTAACACCGTTTTCACACACACACACACACACACACACACACACACGCGCGCGCGCGCGCGCGCACAACTCCGGAACATTCCTTAGAACATTGTGCTAAACATTTTTATATAAGGGAAAGTTTAAATAAATGGATAAAAACTGTTTCAAAAATGTTACAGTTACTAAGCTTCCTCTAAAAGAAAGCAAAAAAATTTTCATTACCTTAATTATTTGAACTACATTAAATTTAAGAAAAATTCCCATTTAATAAAAAAGGTTGAAATAATGTTTGGCACTTCCTTCCAAATTTTTAGTTTGGGTCACAAAGAATCCATAAGTAAAGCTTCAAGATTTTTTAAACAATTCGAGCCAATGTTACGGCTACTACTATAACAGAAAAATAGAAGTGAAACTTACAAGCTTTGGACGCAGTGTCACTTATTCCATCACGTTTCATATTTTCATTTAATTCCCCGTAAATAACAGAGTAGCTGTTAATTACACTGAAAAGCACTCCGTTGATGAGAAAGCTTCCGATCATAATCAACCAGGCCCTTGCTCCTCCATCCGGTGGATCATCCTTTTCATTGCAAGGGCTATTTTCCAGATCCTCTGCTCCAGACTTTCCCTTTTCATTTTCGCTTATAAGGCCATTCATTTTTTGCGCTCCGATAATGCTTTCAACTCCTAAAATCTCAGGCTGTACCTGACTGGCATCAGGTAGTAAAGAATTTTTTTCGTATGTGGTACTACGGTTTTGATTACGCAAATTGACATCATTTTGCTGCTCATAAGAACGATCGTTTGATTCGCATTTTGCATTAGAGCTTGCATTGCTCAAGTCAGAGTTCGAAGCCTGCTTCGAATCCTCGTTCTCAGCGACTACCATTTTAATAATCCTAGAAATCTTCTATTCCAATGGCAAGCTCCCCTGCAAATAGAAAAAGAATATGGTTATTTTTGCACATTGGCATTCTTGAAGAACGAGATAAAGGAAGAAATTTTAGAAGAATTATGTGTCATATAAAACCTAAAAAGAATTGAAAGTATGCTGGTTTAATCCTAGGTAATCCTATACAAGGATTTTCTTTTGCAAGACGTTCTTAGGTTAAGAAGAGAAAGTGCGGTTGATATATTAAACTAAAGGGTATTAAATTCACAGGCTATCAGTTGACATGTTCCACTTATTTACTAAAAAATAATAATGGTAAGTGTGATATTGCTCTGGACTCTGAAGTGATATCATTATTCTGATCAAATTAAAGTGTCTTAAATTGATAGTTTGACGCAGAGACAGTTGGAAAGCTCCAAAGCTCTAATTGTTTAGTACCTTTTCTTTATCTCATATCAGCTTATCAACATTTTTCAATGAGATTAATAGATTTTAAATTAATTGCAGAGTTAAAAACATTGAAACTCAAGAACTTTCAGTCTGGAAAATACAAAAACATGAAAGATTCTGAAATCCCTGGAGCTTTAAATTTCAATTTTAATTTCTACTTCTAAAATATATTTTCATAATATAAAGGCAAAGAAGCTACCAAGCTTGCAGTAACTGCTTTAATACATTTCAGAATAAGTTTAGTACATGCTACTTTTGCGGTATATAGTGAGCATCAAATATCAGAAGGTGTATATGCAGCCTTTTCCTATTTGCTCAAATGAATCTTGTCACCTCCCTTTTAAAGAAACCGTAGAAAACAGTGTGAATATCGAACGTTGGGGAGTTCACAAACTTTCGGAACGTATTTAGTAAAATGCACAGTTTTTAAAATTTCACGATTTTTTGCCACATGTTAATTTTGAAAGCATATATTAAACAAATTTGAGCTAAAAAACATATGACAGGAAAATTATAGAATTTTAATAATTTATTCAAAAAACAGAAGAAATTACTCCCTTTATGCCATACAGCAGGGTTGGCCAACCGGTCGATCGCGGCTATTACTCGAGTCAACCGCGGCAACGCAAAAATTATGTAAGTTAACATGTATAAATGTATTGTTTAATTTAAAATTTCAAGATGTATATAACTGGTAGATCCCACAGGGTTTGCTCGGTAAAAAGTAGATCTTAGCTCTTATCAAGTTGGCCACCCCTGTCATATAGGTTCAACAACAACAAAAAACTACGTCTTCTAACAAAAAGTGATTTATAACAAATTTTGTAGATCTTTCTTCAGTGAACTATTTTTGCCTACTCCTCTTTTTTCTGTATCTTATATAGTTTTACCGCAAAATGGAAATGTTTATTTTTCCTTATTTTTTGTGCCTTAAAAATTTGAATTTTCAATTTAAAAAAAAATCAAAAAGTTGTTATGATATTCTTGTTTAAAAAAGTAACGCTTGTCTTTCTTCTAACTATGTTTGATATCGTACGTTATTTGCCTTAAAATTTTTATTTTAATTTTCTTTAGGATATGGAAAAAGCTATAACTCTGACAATTTTCTTGTTATGGAAAAAGGTTATGAGGAAAAATTGTTCGAATTTTCTAGTGCTATGAATAACCGTGCATAGAATTTTCAAATCTTGGAAAAAATTCCTAAAACTCCGTTTTTCGGCTTCAGAGGGACTCAAAACGTGGAAATTTGTCAAAAACTGGGGAAAGGAGTCAAATTTTACACAAATCTAATACCTAATCCGCTGAAAATATAAGCATATCAAGTACTCCCTCGAGTATTCCTCAACTTTCGCAACTTTTTCATGAAAAATTTTACCTCTTATAGGATTCTATTGAAACTTATTTTTCAATTTCAAACACGCTATTAATTTTAAATTTCAGAAATTATAGAACTATTTAAATGCCAAACTTTGAAATCATACAATTTTTCACATTTGAATGTTAAAATCTTCAATTCTAAACCCTTCCAAGTTAAAAATATTACATAGGTAAATCTAAAACTTATATAAGAAATTTTATGATCGATTTTAATTTTTAAATCGTACAATTTTAAATTTTGAAATGCTTAAACTGTGAAAAAATACACTATAAGCGTTGAAATATCAGGTGGTGTTTCTCGAAAATTGTGTACGCAATTCTTTCGACATTTTAGTACTTGAATGAGTAAACAAGATAGTGGGAAGTAAAAACAATTGATGCTCGCAGAAGAACACAATGTGATAATTAAGGATGTACACTGCGTATACAATCAGTCTCGAAAGTTGCCTATCTTTGAAATGATTGCAAAAATTCACATCTGTTATTAATTTAAGCAAATCTTGACAAAGGCTTTTAAGCACACTTTAGACAAAAATAACAGTAGATATTTAAAGATTTGGTTTTTCTTTTCTCTTAAGGAAAAAGTTACAATTCTTATCTAATCCTAATATGATCAAAGCCTAATTTTATTCTTCGAAAAATTGTCTGCATTTCTACTCGGGTGGATTTTATTTTAACAATTAAATCATTAATCATACAGTTATTATTGTTATAAACAATGATAGTAACCATTTTTTTAAACGCCACCCAATTTTAATTGTCGAGAATCATTCAAAGAATATAATGAAGCCTTTGTAACCTTTCCATCGAAGTTTTCAGAAATCAATAATAGATCTATTTTTGTCGATTTTATCAATCATTTTAAAGATTGGCGACTTTTGAGATTGATTGATTGTATGCATAGTTTACATCCTTAAACTTCTGCGGAGGATAATTATTTTTCAAGTTCAAGGGTAGTATTTGAGGTGAATTTTAGTTTGCTCAACGCTTGGTATGTTTTTATTATTTTTACATACTAATTTTAATAAAATGAACGATAATTAAAAGTTTTGATCGCTTTATTTGCATTAATTATATTGCATTATTTGTTACTGAAGTTGCAAGATGCCAATAAACCACTTTTTTAATTTGTTATATTGCTCTATTATTTATTGAAATTTCCTCAAAAACAAACAGAGTTAGTAAATTTACTATAGATAAATTTAAATTCTCGTTATACATAAAATTCCTTTATTTCTATGACTTTTATGAACAAATTAATGGATATACCTGACATCTGCTACATCTTCGATGTTTATATGCATTTATGTATTTGTTTCAGCATTGAGTTACATATAAGTAACAATTTTTAATGACAACCCAAAACTAAACAAACACAATGGTGATTGTAATTAAGAATTTTTACAAAAAAATTCACTTATTTCGCGTTTCAGAACAGAACTTCTTTTCACCTCAAGAACAATATTCATACAGACAAAATTGTTATCTGACAACATAATGTAATAATCATTGTACTGATCAATTCTTATCAACAAAATCACTGTGTTACTGTTATGGAAAAAGTAATTTATTTGGTCGAAAAGATGAATCTTAGAAGTAAAACAAGGCCGAAAATGTTAATTAGTTTATCAGAATTTTTTTCATAACGATAATTATGTTTTTGAATGACAATCCATTGTGTTAGGATATAATCTTCTAGATGCAAAGAAATGTCTCTGCAGAAAATCTACGAAAGATTTTCATTAGATTTAACAATCTGTTATCTAGTGAATACACAGTAAATTCCAGTAATATTATTTATCTGAAGTTAGATAAAAACGTTGCAAACAATTGGCAAATACAAATAAACGTCTGCAGATAATTTTTATCCGCTACGTGATAAAAATTATCTGCCGTCATATAGCACTGTCATATATAATTCTACCTAAAGTTAAATATAAATAAATTATTCAGCAAACAAAGTAGGATGAGAAAAATGTTATAAACTTTTCACAGTAAAAATTGTGATATCACTAACATTCGCAAAATAAAATTTGAATAAAATAGTAGTATATAGATATAGCATCCCGCATGCACATATCAATATTCAGATAAAAACAATGTAATATAAATATAAATATAATTTAGGGACAGGTGCAAACTATTAGTTATTAATATAAGCATTGATGAATGTTCTTATTACAATTAAAAAATTACGTAAATAACATAGTACATGTCTCTTCTCATTAAAATAAAAATTAATACTAATTATTATGAGTCAGGTACACGGAGAAAAATGGATGTTTAAATGTAGATGTTCAAAGGGTAAGATGGTCTCACCTAACATGCAGATGTT
>JAAAKG020057546.1:0-18023 GCA_010014905.2 Druon quercuslanigerum | reverse complement strand
TACCGGCTCAGGGATCGAACCCCGGACCTCTGAGGTGAAGTCCGAGCGTCTAACCAACTGAGCCACCGAGGCTCTCTTATGATTATCTCTTATTATTATAAGAATTGTTTTCCTAAATATTATTGTTTTGTATAAAAATTATAAAAATTTCTATTTGTTTATCACGAATTAAATTGATAGAACCCAACAAGAAAATTCAGTTATTTTGATTGAAAGTATATTCTTTCCACTTAAAAAGTTTACTATTAACTATTTAGTTAAAAATTGATATTTTTTGTTAAAAATTTAACTATTTGGTAGAAATTAAAAAATTTTTGGTTGGAAAAGTAATGCTTTTTGGTTGAAAATTCATATTTTTATTTGAAAATATGGCTTTCGGGCTTAAAAATCCAACAATTTGATTGACGTTTTTTTTTTTTTTTTTTTTGAACATTCATTTCTTTTTCTAAAAATTTGGTCTTTTCGGTGAAAAGGGCAACTATCTCCGTCAAAATTAATTGATTTCAGTTAAAAATTAACATTTTTAATGACAACTACTTTTTTTGCTGAAAAGTAAATTAAATAATTCTTGGCTTAATGTTGACCTTTTGTAGATGGAAATTTACTATTTTGTTTTAAAATGAACTATTTGGTTGAAAATAGATGTATTTGTTAAAAAAATCGCCTCTTTGGAAAACCACTCAATTTTGAAAGAACCAAATGTTTTGTCAAAAATTCATATTTTTTTGGTTACACTTAGCTGTTTTTTATTCGAAATTAAAATTTGTTTTCGATAAAATATTAACTATTATTTCATTTCTTGCAAGTTCATATTTTAAGTTTGGAAATAGCTAGAAGGTTCAGAATTTTTTTAACTAAAAATTTAACTATTCACTGGAAAGTTCAGCTATGTAGCTGAAAATTAATTTGCTTGTTGAAAATTCAACTGTTTTATAGAAAATCCAATTTTTAGGCTTCAAAATTCAACGGTTTGCTTGAAAATGTATCTGTTTGGATTCAAAATACAATTTGGTAAAAAAAAATTTTGTATTGAAAATTAATTTTTTAAGCAAAATTTAACTATTTCCTTTTTTTATTTATCTATTTTTAATTTTAGGGTTTACCCATTTTTTGAAAATGTATGTATTTTTATGAAAATTGGGGGAAAATTTATTAGAATCAAAAAAAAAAATAATATTTCGGAACTCGAAATTATATACGATTTCTTCTTCCTTTCTCAAATTTTGCAAAAATCAAAGAAACCAAAAAGGCGAACGTGCGTTAAGATTGAACATAATGTGCCATTTTTTTCGCCAAAATTTACCACCCTTCTACATATTATTTATTTAGTGATTCTTTAATTTTTGTAATACCTTCGCACAATAGGCCAAATGCAAGACAATTTTGGCTTGATTATCAATTTTTTAAAATTGAAAACTATTAAAATTTGGATATCTACTAGATTCCGTTTTGTAATAAAATTTTGATTGTGTATACTTTACTAAATGAAATTTATAAACTGCATCATTGTTATGCTAGTTTCACCATTTCTGCGATGATAAAAAAGTGAAAGTTAAAAAATGTGTTACTTTTCACGGCCATTTGTTGATCTATTGTATTTGACTCACCTTTGTTTATGAAATTTAATACTATCTTGTTATTTGATTTTTTAAGTCCGATTTTATTGTAATTAAAAGTTAAGAACGGAAATAGTTACTGTATTTAAAATGTACCATAAATAAAAAGAAATCCTTTAGGATACAGTGATTTTGAATTTATATCTAATTATAACATTTCTAACCGTTTATTATTTTTATTAGGTAAGTAATGCCTGCGCTTAAAACTTCATAAATAAAATACTGCTGCTAAATACTATGGATGCATTCACTATGGATATATTTATTTCTGCTTATTTCATGAGCATTTTTCTTCCTCGTAGGTATCAAATAAATTTTATTTCTCATAGAGGGAGGTTTTCTCTGAAAAAAAAAGAAATGAATATTTCCAATATTTGTCAAGTTTGTGTTTCTGTTTTAACAGAAATCTTATTTTCAGAAAGCCAATCCGAATCTCATTCGATGTGTTATGTAACAATGAATAACGTTTTCATTTACGGTAATTTCATATTTCAGATTAAAAAATAATTTTCTTCATATAAATCTCTAAATCTCTTCATGGAATCTCTAAACTAAAAAAAAATAGTTACACACGTGGATATTTAAAAAAAATTATTTTCGAACTCCTGGGAGGAATTGTATGAAAATATGTCACAAAATTAGATTTGAAAATTTGAGTGATTACAAACCTCCCTCTATGAATAAGCAATTAATACTTTCACTTAACTTTTCATTTTCTTCTCTACTTTCAATCTTTATTCTTTTTATTTGACCTTTTCTGATTAATGTTGAGCATCCAAAATTATAATTTGAATTGTCGTTGTAGCCAAATGTATTAAAAAGTATTTCCAATCTAGTGAATTTAGAAAATTAAATGACCTTATTTTGATATTAAGCGCCTTTTATTAATAGTACGATTTTGTTTTCAGTTGGAAAATGGTCGAGGATAGCTTTTGAGGAAATAGACGTGTCTTCAACAGAAAAATACGCACACTTCCAATACAGTTGTGATCAATGTGCAAAAACTTATCGACATCGTCGAACACTTCTTCGTCATAAAAAGCACGAATGTATGAAAGAGCCTTCTTTCCAGTGTCCATATTGCATCCATAAATCGAAACAACGGGGAAATTTGTATCAACATATTCGCGGAAATCATCCTGGAAATAATGTCTACTGTGTTGATCAATTTCCTAATACCTAATATCTTATTTTGTATCTTTAGAAGTAAAAACATAATCTGCAATCATATTGGCTATTTCTCATTTTAGAAACCTGTAGAATATTATTCCTACCTTACTAAAAAAAAGTCGGTAATCATCAGAAAAAGGCAGGATTTCTGACCATTTACATCCACACTTGTTACTGTTTTCAGTGGGCATTGTCAGGGAAAAACAGAATTCGTGTGAAAATGTACGGAAATCGTCAGAACTGTCCACTAAACTCTGAAGATAAGCCTGAAAATGTCCGTTTCTATATATCTTTTTTTTAAACAAGATACATAATACGTATCGTTATTTTAAACTTTTTAGGGAAATTTGCAGGTATTTGAAACCGTAGAAACCCATAGATTCTGAATTTATATCTCTTAAATCTGTCTACGCAATACTGATAAAAATTTTGTTTGAATTTTTAATCCTTTTCATTTGGGCTACTGGCGGTTCTAATCTTCATAAAACTAATTAATGTTTACACTAGTATTTTTTTTTATTTATTTAAAGTCATATATGTATTTTATGATAACTTATTTATTTATATATTTACTGTTTTGTAATGTTTTGACCGTGAATCGAAAAATGCTATCTTTTTTTCCGAATATCGTATTGTTTACGAGATGCTTACAAAACATGATGTATTTTAAAATTGTTCAGTCTAACTTTATAACTTTTGACTTCCCAATTTTAAAATTGAAAACAAAAATTATTTTTGTCCTTCAAGTTCTTATATTTGGTATTTGTTAACCCCCGCAGCTTAGCCGACAAAATTTACTACAAGGACTCGGAATAATTGGCTCGAATACGTATGCACGTCCAAAGCACGAAATAGAAAAAAAAATTTGTATTTAGTGATTTGGGCATAGAATATTTAAAATCTACACACTGTTATAATTTGAGGAATATTTGGCTTGTCAAAACATGTTTAAAACTTTACGAGCAATACATTCAAAAATATATTGTTCGTTAAAACTCATTAAAATTTCAAACACTATTTAATAAATTACTTATGGCTTGAATCAAAATTGTAGATTCCAAATATCCCATTTTCAAATCTGCCATCATAAAAACTTCCTGATTAGCTATAGATAGAACTATCGGAAAAGTGACTGAACCTGAGATTTTTATGGGTACTTTTTCTAGTCATTTTGTATCTGTAGGTATAAATCGTCATCGCTTAACAATTATTTAATATTCACTGCATGATGTTTTCGTGAATGTCCGTATTCATAATCATGTAAGTGGTGCATCATCTAGAAATAAAATTAGTGAAATTTAAGCTTATGAAAAATTTAAGTGATGTAAAACTACAATTTGCAACCTAATAATTTACTTTTAGTTCAAATAAAAGCGGCAATTTTGAAAAAAATATATATATTTATTTATTTATTAAAATATTTCATTTTGATACTTCAATCCTTTGTGATGAAAACTACGTCTAAATGGAATATGTTCTGCTGTGGGTTTTTATTGTTAATTAAGTCAGGGAGGTGGATGTAGAATAAGGACTGAAATCCTCAAAAATGACTAATTGTATTTTGTACTTCATCATTTTCTAGATCACCAATATCCGAGGAAAGAATCGAAACACTCAGCAGGAAGACAAGATGATGGGAAATATTCTTCTGCAACCACTTACATTTCTTCGAGTGATTATTCTGAAACCAAGACTTCAATTAAATATGAGGTTGATGAAACTTTGGAAATCAAGGATGAAATCATCCAAGGTATTAATAGATTTGTAAATAAAATATCTTAACCAAAAACATAAATGTGAAATTTAAAAATACATTTTGTTATATTTTCAGATCAAGAGACTAGAGGTAAAAAAAATGATCTAAAAATGTGCACCGTAAATGTAATAAGGCCTGCCATTTTAGCCATTGATAACAAAAGGTCGACCCATAAGAAGCGGAAAATTAAGGAATCAGAACAGGAACCGGAACAGGAATACAAATGCGAAAAGTGTGCGCGAAGCTATAAAAATAAAGCGCATTTGATTGTTCATCAAAAATTCTCATGCGAGGTCATGCCACAATTTAATTGTAAATTATGCGACAAACAGTTCACACGGAAAGGAAATTTGAGTCGCCATGTGAAATTTCTACATCTTAAAACAGATTCACAGACACCAGACATGAAGCATAATTGTGAAATATGTTTTCGCAGTTACAGATACAAACAGGGTTTAAATGAACATAAACTTTTAAAACATGCAGCAATCACATCGAAATTTACTCGCGACTATGGTGATAAAAAAATAGATTTTAAAAAGAGCTTGCGACGACACGTTACTTCACTACACTTGCAAACATCAAAATCAAGGCATAAATGCGACAAATGTTTTCGAAGTTACAATTGGTTGTGTCATTTAAATAGGCATAAACGTATTGTCCATGCGGCGTTTACAAGCACATTTATTTGTGATTATTGTGGCTTGGAAACTGTAATGAAAAGTGACTTGCTAAAACACATTAATGAACGCCATGTGTGTAACTAAAATTACATGTTATAAATTTCACTAGATACTCTCAATTTTTCTTTTGGAAGGTTCTGAATGTTTAAGTTTACTCTTTAT
Organism: Druon quercuslanigerum; assembly: GCA_010014905.2. Classification (NCBI taxonomy): domain Eukaryota; kingdom Metazoa; phylum Arthropoda; class Insecta; order Hymenoptera; family Cynipidae; genus Druon; species Druon quercuslanigerum. The sequence continues at coordinate 12,636 of JAAAKG020057546.1, read as the reverse complement.
CGATATTGATATAAAATATAGATTTTAAAGACTGTATCTATTATTTGTTATTTACACAGTAAACCCCAGGAATAAATTTGATCTCTAAATTGGATAAAAACGCTGCTACAAGTTTATCTGACGAAAGATCAAATTTATCTGGCGAAAATCTTTATTAGGCATATGTTATATGTCAAACGGCTGCGTATAGGTTTGCCGAAAAAGTTTCCTCCATAAATTTCGAAATTCTCGCTGTATTAATTTTTTAAATCGTCGCATATTATTTAAATAATTTCAACGAAAAAATCATTTACCTACACTTCCAGAATACATAGGCTGCACTTTGGTTAGTTTATACTTTATGATGAGCACGTAGCCAAGTTCAGCCCTTTAATTTTTTTGAACGAACCTTAGTTTCTGTCGACCCTGATGAAGACTTCGAAAATTGTGAAAAAACACTATAATGTATAAACTAACCAAAGGGCAGCTTATCTATTCTGTAAGTGTAGGTGAATCATTTTTTTGGTTGAAATCATTTAACTTAAAGTTAGACGATTTAAAAAATGAATACCTCGAGGATAGTTAGCTATTAGCGTAAGACCGATATAGCTGTTGTTCTGATGTTCTTAGCATCAATGACACTAATGAATTTTTGGTTTTATGATGTGGAACATATTCTTAATTTCTTTAGTTGTGCCAGTGACCCCCCTAGTCATTTATCAATCATGGTTTTCACGGCTTTACTACTTGGTATATGTTTAGGATGTCCGCATTATTTGTATGCATACAAATTGGATAAAGCTGTTTCCATTTTAAGTTTTGAAAATCGATTTGAATTTCATCTACATTATTCAGTTGGTATTTTATTGTACGGTAACGAATGTATTTTATCCTGATTTAATAAAATAATAAGTGTTCTGAGATTCTGATAATTTCTTTAAGTTAGCATTAAGGAAGTATGTACGCGTGAATAAAAAATGCGTCTATTTGCATCGGATTTTCGGAACAAGAAGTCCCGTTTCTAGGTCTCGATATTCGTGTTGAAATTTTGGTATGCATAGTCACTGCTGGATATTAATTTAATATTTAATGCATGATGCTTTTATTATTGTCCGCATGCATAATCATGTGAATGGTGCATTACATCTCGAAATAAAATTACTGAAAATTAAGCTTATGAAAGATTTAAATAATATAAAACTATAATATGCAAATTACTAATTTTAATTTTAATTAAAATTAAGGCCGATAGCAACTTTAAAATGGATATAAATTTATGAAAGTATTTCATCTTAATACTTCAATCCTTCATGATGAAATTCCGTCCAAATGGAATATAGTCTTCTCTGAGTTATTATGGTTAATTAAGTCAGGGAGGTGGAAGTAGTATAAGGATTAAAATTCTTAAAATTGACTAATTGTAATTTTTACCTTATACTTTTCTAGTTCACCGGTATTCGAGGAAGAAGACGAAAAACTCAGCACGAAGACAAGATGGTAGTTTATGTTCTTCTGCAACAACTTGCATTTCTTCTAGTGATTATTCTGAAACCAAGACTTCAATTAAATATGAGATTGATGAAACTATGGAAATCAAGGATGAAATCGTCGAAGGTATTACTAGATTTGTAAATAAAATATCTTAACGAAAAACATAAATGAGAAATTTAAAAATATATTGTGTTATATTTTCAGATGAAGAGACTGATGTTCTAAAACGGAATAAAAATTATGAATTGAAATTGTGCACCGTCAATATAAGACGACCTGCCATGTTGGCCAATAAGAAAAAACTCTCGACCCATAAGATGCGTAAAATTCAGGAGACAGAACAGAAGCCGAAAATGAAATACCATATGACGCGTAAAATTCCGAAGACAAATCAGAAACTGAAAAAGAAATACAAATGTAAAAAATGTGCGCGAAGCTTTAGATATAAAAAAAGTGCGCTTAAGCATGAAAAATATGCATGTGCGGTCAAGCGACAATTGAATTGTGAATTATGCGACAAAAAGTTTACACGGAAAGATAATTTAAATCGCCATTTAAAAGATTTACATCTGAAAACAGATGTACAGACTTCAAATATGAAGCATAATTGTGACATATGTTTTCGAAGTTATAGTTACGTACGTGGTTTAAGTGAACATAAACTTAAAAAACATGGAGCAGTACAGCAATTTACTTGTGACTATTGTGGCCAAAAAACAGATTATAAAGCGAACTTGATACGACACATTACTTCACTCCACTTAAACAGAATGACATTCATTGTATAAATGCGACAAGTCTATTCGAAGTGGCAATCGGTTATGAAGTTTAAATCGACATAAAGGCGTTAATCACGAAAAAATTGTGGCAATTGTGGTTTGGAAGCGAATATGAAAACACGCCTAGCTTAAACCAGTTTTCACTGATATGGGCCTTGCCTGTTCACTATGTCTCGAAATTTTATTTCGGGGATGACCTCCGACTATTTTATGCCAAAAGTTAAAAAAGTCCTAAGGGTCCTTTTCGAAAAAACTCATTTTTTGACATTGGATTGAGTTTTCCTAAAGAGTTAAAGCCTTTTTTTATTGCAGCTGCTTGCTGTTCCAGTAATAATTGTAAATGAAAGTTGAAACTAGAACTGTTTATTAACTCAATGAACATTAGCAATTACATTTTTTTCTTGAGTGAATGACGGTTTTTGATCTACCAGGCTGAACCAAAATGATAATCTTCTTTAGCTTTGAAAAAATTTCTGTCTAGCTCCGCCGGGATTCGAATCTGTAGAACTGAGTTGGACTTCCAGCGGAACTATAGAGGACTTATTTCACAGATAAACTAGAATCATTTTGTTTTATACTTGTAGATCAAAATCTATCGCACCATAGACGGGAAAAACATTATTCCCTACGCTAGTCGACAACATAACGTCAAAAATTCCAAGGTGATTTAAATGTTACGGCCGTTGAATTCACACATAGCTCTCAGTAAACGAACACCATACTCTGGGTGACTCTTGAAGACTTTGTATCTCTGCCACATTACTTGAATCTCATGGTATGCGGATTTCATAGGTTGCTCGCTAAAAAAACCTAAACCCATTTGTTTTTGGTCACAAAACTCTGCTACATGACAGAAAACGGCATGAAATATTGGTGTAACCGATATTTGTAAGTCCAGGCAGCTCCTCTTGAAAGCCGTGATATGAATTTTAGAACTGGGATCCAGATCAGGCTCTAACTACGTTTTTGAAATCATCAAACGCTTGCACGTATTTCAAGCATCCCAGAGGACTGTTTTGATGCAAAATATTTATTTGATCTAACAACTTCTTGCAAGAATTTCCATTGAAAACTGGAGTGCCATAAGTTGCTTCTCTTTTGACGTTACATGCCTTAGCCCAGAATAAAGTTATAGCATTAAATTCACCTAGTATGTGGGTAAACAGAGTATTAACAACGCCCAGCATTAAGTGCAACTCAGGAGGTGAAATGATTTCTAGCAGTGTCATATGTTCGTTTCCCGTAAAAATTGGTGGATGAATACAAATTTTATAATCCTTTACTTGCGCTTGAACTGAAGCTGCTTTCTCCCATTTAGGAAGTTTTCTTGAATGTTTTTTATTGTTCTCAAGTCACCAACTTCGCTGAGTTCACGCTTCTCTGCATAGCACCATGTGCAAGGATAAAGGCTGCTGTAAGACATGATTCCAGCCAGAATGTTTGCAACCCTTAGGTCTGCTGCAATAGTCCCTCCAAAACGATTGACGTTGATGCTCGACCATAATTCCGACACGCTTTAGAAATTTTCTTGACAATTCTGAACTAATCCTAGTATATAGATTTTTTTTACTTCCTTAAATTGTTTTGCCGTAAATCCTCGTATATATTCTTGACGAAAACCTTCCAGTTTTTTCGATTCTTCTGTAGATTGAATGGAGATGCAGAGTTTTAGAAAACCTCCTCCACCGTCAAGACCGAACTTGAGATGAACTTCGGCAGATTTACGCTTTTCTGTTATATAGTCAATCAATTTTTGCAAATTATTACTAAACCCGAAAATATCGTCTGCAGACGTCATTTTGCAAGCCTTGCTATTAGAGAAACTGAAATTTTCAGCAATAAAATTGTCATCAAGGCAGTAACTTTCCGCTACCAATTTCCTCTTTAAATTTGGTTTAATGAGCTTCCTGTTCTTACTTGCGACTCTTAGTACTTAGTACTTCATGCTATTGGCTGAAATTGATGGTACTCCTTCATAATTTGTTTGGATTTATAGTTCCTCCTTTTACGCTATCTTTCAGCAATAAAGAGGTTGGTTAACTGTTCCCTTGACTTTGGACGCGACTCTTTCGCAAGTTTAACAATGTTGCCGAGACGGGTTGACAGGTTGCATTAATGGCTTTTTTCTTTCCCTACTAGATAAAAGCAGAAGGTGCACCGTTCTACAAATTTTGATCTTTTGACCATCTTTGAAGGTCCGGGTACATCTGTGGCAGGAAAAGAGGAAGAATTATAAAACAGCGAGTATGATTTCGTTTAGAGCAATTTTGTTGACACATAAGAAATGTGGTCTTTCATCAATTTACGTAATAATGGAATCGAAGCATCTGATTTTGAAATTGCATAATAACAAGATAATATGTTAGAATAATTTTTGAGATAATTTGAAAATATCCCTTACCTGTCTTATTACTATTTGAAATGTCGATAAAAATATATTGATTTTTGAGGTAAAATAGCGCCTTTAGCAAAATTTCCCGTTCTGGGCGTTCTGACTATCTGACAAATTTGACACTTACATATATTGGATGATCTTGAAATCATTCTCGAAGGTGGAATTTGATCGAAATCTGGTAAGTGAATGGTTTTTTCCAGACTATTTATAACACGATTAACGTCATCATCGCAAACCTTCCTCCAACTTGCCTCGTGGGTACCAGAATCTTTGGGCATTTCAAAATCGATTTATATTTTCCACAATATGAAACATATATTAACACCATTAACCTATACAGTATTTTTCAAACAAATGAATATCATATTCTAATCAAATCTTTTCCAATTGCAAATTTTGAAATACAATTTTGACATAATATGCTAGCGGAAAATTATATATTTTGGCAATCTAAAACTATCTACAGAAAGCTTCCTCCTTTTTCAGGAAACTTAATACATCTTAACTTCTATATAAACTATTTTACACCTTATTTACATAGGAATCAATTTATTTACAATTACCTAGTGTCGAATAGCGTGTAATAAAAATCTGTCAAATTAGAACGGCTCTAATTACGGTAATATTAGAGCTAGAGCAAAAATTTTTTTTCGGTTTTGTAGATAATTTGACCTACTTTCATTTATTATAATCGATTTTTCTGTAGAATCCACAGAGAAGAAGGTATTTCACAAAAACTGAAATTTTCTAAAAAAAAATGGACTAAAACATCACTTTTACGGGCCATATCTTCTAAAGTATTAGAGTTCGGATATTGTTGTTCTTGAGCCGTTTGAAGAATGTTGTCTACCTTGGTTTTTAATCATGAATTTAAGTTGTATGATTTACCCATCAAACAATGAGTTTTTTTTCAATAAGGACCCTAACTATTTTTTTTAATTTTAGGCTTTAAATAATCGAAGTTCATCCCTGAAATAAAATTTCCAGGCATAATGAACAGGCAAGGCCCATAAAACTGATAACTGTTTTAAACTAGACGTAAAAAGTGACTTGTTAAGACACATGCGTATATATAAAGTTACTTTTTATGAAGATCAGTATCTTCCGAGTAAACATTAGGTCGAAAGGTTCGATTTGAACATGTCTCATTTTGACACGAAACCAGACTTTAATTTATGTCTTTGATACAAGTGTCTATGTCTTAAAGACATTTATTTATGTCTTAAGTCGAATTTTTGTGACTCCAAGGCTAGCGATTTATAAATTCAAATGTATACCTGCACTAACAGAAAGGGTCATTCTGACTTTAATAAAAGCTTATAATTGTTAATGAATAAACAATTTTGTATATTTTTATACAACATATTGTATAACTATTTGCTATATATTTAGATTTTAGGTTGTCCGCATTATCTGTTTATGCATCCAAATTGAACAAAATTGGGGACGTTTCGAATTCAGATTTTGAAAATCGATGCGAATTCCATCTACGTTATTGCAGATTGTACTGTACGGTATTTTGTGCACGGTATTACGGTATTTTTTTGTACGGTAGTAAATGTATTCTATTTTGATTTAATAAAATAATAATTTTTTTTTTTAATTCAGGTATTTTCTTTAGGTTAATTTTAAGGAAGTATGCACACGTAAATAAAAATGCGCCTATTTGCATCGGATTTTTGGAACAAGTAGTCCCGTTTTTAGGTTTCGCTATTAGTGTTGAAATTTTGGTATGCATAGTCACTGTTGGATACTAATTTAATATTTACTGCATGATGCTTTTGTTATTGTCCGCATGTATAGTTATGTGAATCGTGCATTGCATCTAGAAATCAAATTACTGAAATTTAAGCTTATGAAAGATTTAAATAATATAAAACTATAATGTGCAAATTACTAATTTTAATTATAATTAAAATTAAGGCAGATAGCAACTTTAAAATGGATATACATTTGTGAAAGCCCTTCATCTTAATACTTCAATCCTTCATGATGAAAATTCCGTCCAAAGGGATTATAGTCTGCTGTGGGTTATTATTGTGAATTAAGTCAGTGAGGTACAAGCAGAATAAGAATTATAACCCCCAAAAATTAATAATTTTAATTTTTACCTTATACTTTTCTAGTTTACCAGTATTCGAGGAAGGAGACGAAAAACTTAGAAGAAAGGCAAGATATTTGGCCACATTGTTCTGCAACCACTTGCATTTCGTCTGGTAATAATTCTGAAACCAGGACTTTAATGGAATACGATGTCGATGAAACCTTGGAAATCAAGGAAGAAATCATCCAAGGTATTACTCAATTTGTAAATAGAACATCTTAGCCATAAACCTGAAAAAAGAGATTTCAAAATATATTTTGTTATATTTTCAGATCAAGAAACTGAAGTTCAAGAACGTAATAAAAATTACGAGTTGAAAATGTGCACCGTCAATATAATAAGACCTGCCACGTTGGCCAGTAAGAAAAAACTCTTGACCCATAAGAAGCCGAAAATTCAGGAATCAGAAAAGGAACCGATTAAAACATACAACTGTGATATGTGTTCGCGAAGCTTTAGATATAAAAAAAGTGCGCTTAAGCATCAACAATTTGCATGTGGGGTCGCGCAACAGTTTAACTGTGAATTATGCGACAAACAGTTTAAACGGAAGGATAGCTTGAGTCTCCATATAAAAAATCTACATCTAAGAAGACCAAATACGAAGTTTAATTGTGACCAATGTTTTCGAAGTTACAGTTACATACGTGGTTTAAGTGAACATAAACTTTTAAAACATGGAGCAGTCGCACAGAAACTTACTTGTGACTATTGTGGCTACAAAACAGATTATAAAGGGAACCTGATACGCCACATTACTGAGCTCCACTTAAAAAGAAAGAAAAGCACTGTCTATTCGAGGTGGCAGTCGTTTATTTCAGCGTTTCCCATACCAGTGTCGCCGGCAGATTAGCCTGCCGCCGGCAGGGGAAAGCCTTCGCGGGCCGGGCAGCTCGGCAGGCTCCTCGCTGCGAGCTGGAGGTCTCTTTCGTATACCTAACCCGAATGACCTTTTCATTGTTAGGAAATTACAATAACTGAAATTATAAATACTCAGCTCAATGAAATTCTAATTACGCGAAATGAATTTCGTGATATAATTAAAATATCCGAACTAATAAATGAAATATTCACCAATCTTGTGAATATAACAAAAGTGCGATAACTCTTGAAGTTATTATTCGATTTTCTTCTTTTTTTTTTAATGTTCCTCTCATAATCTAACAAATTTAATGTAGTCTATTAAAGTTAAATTTATTAATATTTTACCAAATTTTCATTTTCTTTAAGCGGCGCTTATTCTCTAACAATGAAAAGGTCACGCGAAGCAAGCAACAGAGCCTGAGCGACCGGCGTCCATTGTCTCTCTTAAGTTCCAGTATTGTGCAAAAACTATAGGGTGGCGACCCTGCCGCTCCCAAGAAAGAGCGAAAAAAGTTTGGGAATCGCTGGTTTATCTCATTTAAATCGACATAAACGCGTTAATTACGCAAAAATCAAAAGAAAATCTATTTTAAACTATTGCAGCTTAGAAGCGAATATGAAAAGTGACTTGTTAAGACACATGCGTATATCTACAATTACTTTTTATAAAAATGACTATATCCCTAGTAAATATTAGGTCGAAAAGTTCGACATGAGGATGTCTCATTTTGACACGAAACTAGACTTTAATTTATGTCTTGGATACAAGTTTCTATACCTAAAGACATAATTTCATGTCTTAAGTCAACATTTTGTAACTCCAAGACGAGCGCTTTAGAACTTCGAGTGTATACCTGCACTAACAGAAAGGGTTATTCTGACTGTAATAAAAGCTAATTATTGTTAATGATTAAACAATTTTGTATATTTTTATACAACGTATGTATTCAATTAATTTATTTACGGATGTTTATTTGTATTATCCCAGTATCTCTACTGACTGAGGAAATTCTTATAGAAAATTACACTTTTAATTTTTTTCAAGAAAATTTTTCAGGGTTAAGGTGAAGGCCCCAGTTAGTGACACTATTAGCTTTCAATAGTTTAAAATTTAGCTTTTAACTGTTGGATACGCTTTAATAACGAGTTTTTAAAAATTATAATTGAATTAGTTGTTTTTTAATACTAAAAGCATTATGGCAGCAATGTTTGCATTGCTTATTAATAATTATTGATGTTTTATGTGTTTCTTAAAAGTGGAAGCGTTAACGACACCTCTATTAAAGTGCTTTGAAAATTATTCCCCGAACATTGATATGCCAATTAATATTAAAGCATGCTGATATTTACCAAAACCTTCATTCACATTTTGATTTCAACTAATCTTTTTAATAAATAAATTGATTAATCAAGGTTGTCACTCACTGGTCGCATGCCACTCACTGGGATCTTTACCTTATGCTTGTTCAGATCCACAGATTCTGAATTTTTTAATTAAAAACAACTAATTTGATAATTACATATTTTTTATTCATCAATTTGAATCTCATTTCTATGTCGAAAAAGGCTCGTCTTGAGTGCAAGATTATGCCGATGCGAAGACCATAAAAGTAAGACAATATCACAGTAAACCTCAGAAATAAATTTAAACTTAAAATTGGATAAAATCGCTGCAGCACGTTTATCTAACGGAATATAAAATTTATCCTACGAAAGATAAAATTCATCTGACGACAAAATTTATTTGTCATATCTGATATGTTAAACGGCTGCGTCTAGGTTCACAGAAAAAATGTCCTCCATAAATTTGAAAATCCTCGCGGTATTAATTTTTAAACCGTCTCACTTTATTTAAATGATTTGTCTCGTCTCAGTTTTAAAACGCAGCCAGACATCGATGTCTTGGAGTCGAAACTAAGACATCACCAAGTCGCACTCAAGGCTCATTTTAACTTTAATTTTACTGTTTGTCGATATTGATATCAAATATAGGTTTAAAATAATGGATTGATTATTCTCTATTTTCTTTAGTTTTATTTCTTTTAGTTTCTTTAATTTTAAGAAATAGGGTGTTCCTATACGAGCAATGATCATATAATACGAAACAAAATACGAAAACAAACAAAAGCTATTTGATATATGTTTGGATTTTAGATTGTTCACATTATTTGTTTATGCATCCAAATTGCACCAAATTGGCAACGTTTGGCTTTCAAATTTTAAAAATCGATTTGAATTTCATCTACTATATTGCAAATTGTACTGAACGGTCTTTTGTATACGGTATCACGGTATTTCATTGTACGGTTGCGAATGTATTCTATTCTTATATTTTTTTAATCTTCTTTTTAGATTCAAATACTTTATTTAAGTTAATATGAAGAAAGTGCGTACACGTGAAGAAAAAATGTGTCTATTGCATCGAATTTTCGGTACAAGTAGTTCCGTTTCTTTGCCTCGTTATTCACATTAAAATTTTTGTATGCGTAGCAACTGCTGAATATTAATTTAATATTTACTGCATGATGCTTTTTTATTGTCCGTATTCATAATTATTTTAATGATACCTTATATCTAGAAATGCAATTACTGAAATTTAAGTTTGTGAAATATTTAAATAAAATGAAACTATAAGATGCAAATTACTCATTTTAATTTTAATTTTCAATAATACAGATCGTAACATTAAAATGGATATATATTTATGCAAATATTTCATCTTAATACTTTGATTGTTCATGGTGATACTTAATTCTGAATGGGTTATAGTCTAATTGCAATTTGACTAATGGTAATTTTCTCCTCATAATTTTCTAGATCACCAGCATTCGAGGAAGGAGTCGAAACACTCACCAGAAAGACAAGATGCTGGTCTATATTCTTCTGCATCTAATTGTATTTCTTCTAGTGATACTCCTGAAACCAGGACTTTAATTAAATACGAGATTGATGAGGCTTTAGAAATCAAGGATGAAATCATTCAAGGTATTACTGGATTTGTAAATAGAATATCTTGCCCATAAACCTGAAATAAGAGATTTCAAAATATATTTTATTATATTTTCAGATCAAGATACTGAAATTCAAAAACGTAATGAAAAGTATGAGTTCAAAATGTGCACCGTCAATATAATAAAACCTGCTGCTTTTGCCAGCAAGAAAAAACTGTCGACCCATAAGACGCGTAAAACTCAGGAAACAGAACAGGAACCGAAAAAGACATACAACTGTGAGACGTGTGCACGAAGCTTTAGATATAAAGCAAATGCGATTAATCATCAAAAATATTCATGCGCGGTCACGCAACAGTTGAATTGTAAATTGTGCGGCAAAAAGTTTTCACGTAAAGATAGTTTGAATCGCCATTTTAAATCTCTGCATCCTAAATCAAATTTACAGGCACCGGACATGAAGCATTCTTGTGACATATGTTTCCGAAGTTATCGATACAAATATGGTTTGAAAGAGCACAAACTTTTAAAACATGGAGCTGTCAAACCGCAATTTACATGTGACTACTGTGGCCTAAAAGCATGTTTGAAAACTAAATTGCGACGACACATTACTTCTTTCCACTTACCAACATCTAAGTCAAGGCATAAATGCGACAAATGTATTCGAAGTTACACTCATTTCTCCAATTTAATTCGACATAAACGCCTCAACCACGCAAATGCCAAAAGAACATTTATTTGCGACTATTGTGGCTTAGAAACGAATAGGAAACGTGACTTCTTAAGGCACCTTGATGCACGCCATGCATATACCTAAAATTACTTTTTATAAAAATCACTACATAAACTTAATTTTGTATCAATAATAATTTTCACAGCCTTGCTTTTAAAGAAACGGCCTTTGCTTTAAGAGCAAGGGTTCCGAGCTCTTAGTTTTTGCGCCAAGGGTAGAATAAGATCAAGGAGAAGTTCTGTGAAATAATCTCTTGATATATCTCTCCGTGTACTCAGAAACTGATTTGCATTATCCAAATTCAAGTTAGTTGCTACCCAAAAAGTAGAAAAAATATATGCTGCAAATCTTGCGAACAATTTATTTATATAAATAAAACTTAACCTCTTCATCTGATAGTGTTGTTGGTGTATATCCTGGCTGAAAATTCCTGTACACAAACCTTTGCATGTAATCTTGACGGTTCGTGTACAGGATTTTGGCAAAGGCAACTGGACATGATCTTGCAAAAGGAACCTGTACCGACAAAGGAACCACTGAATGATCCTGCAAAGAAAGCTTTGTACAAGCTAATCTTTGAATGTTTCTGTACGTGTTGCTTTGTGTAGTCAATTGATGTGTAGGTTCATGTATAGGAACATATTTAGGATCATATAAATGATCATGCGTAGAAACTAATCTGCGAGGGTTTGCTAGTAGCTTGGCTTTCTCGATGGTAGGTTGGATCTTCAAGGCATTAAAATGAAGACAAAGAGTTTTCGCGATGGCTGTTTTTAAAATAACCTATACGTATTTCTATGCAGGCTTCATTGATAGTTTGCTGTAAGGAATCCTATATACCTATCTGTACAGGAACCTGCTTCTTAATTTTCTTTGCTAAGGATCCTGTACATGATCATTCAGAGGTTTTATTGTCGGTACAGGTTCCTTTATAGAATCATGTTTAGATTCCTTCGCCGAATTCCTGCACAGGATGCGTCAATATTAGTACAGTGCCAATAATATTGGTACAGTACCAATTTTAATGTTTACAAGTTTTATCCTTCAAACGAAAAATAATTTGAGATCATGGTTTTATTTTTAATTTTAATTATTGATCTTAGGTTTATTGACCAGGGAATATTTAATAATTAATTTTAGATGTTAATTTTGTTTGTCCGCCGGTCTATATCAATATTATTAAAATATTGATAAACCTTAAGATTGTGAAAAAATGTCTTCATCTCCGCTGGGATCTGAACCCAGGACCTTCAGATTTCCGTGAAGAAAATTTTCTCGTCTCTCTGTAGCTCAGTTGGTAAGAGCATCAGACCGGAAATCTGAAGGTCCTGGGTTCA
>JAAAKG020057535.1:0-18023 GCA_010014905.2 Druon quercuslanigerum | reverse complement strand
TTATCGGTTTACGGTCTTTGGGTTTAAGGTTTAAGTTGTTTCGCATGATTTCTGCAATATATTGCAAATTTAGCAATTATTGTTAAAACTATTTGTTTAAACAAATTATTTTTAAAAATTTGGCTTGGTGAGTCTCTTTGTAATTCAATTACAAACATTTTGATCCCAATTTTGTTTGATTTGGTTAAGATTTGCGACCTGTTGGTGGTTTTGAACATTCTGTCCCCAATGTGCGCCTCACCATGGAGACAGGACGCACCTGATTGGCCAATCAAGTCTTATTTTTTAAAAAAATCGGGAGGACGGAAAGCCAAATCGGATTGGTGTTGTATTCATGGTCCCTATTGATGTTATAAGGGTGTTTTAAGATTTGGATTGCTTCTCTATGTATTCTTGGAAAGATATTGCATGCTTTTGCGATGACTTTTGTCAAATAAAATGTTATGACCTGTTTCGATAGAATGCTCAGCCAGTGCTGATTGCGTGAAACGTTTTAGTCTGAATTTACTCTCACGTTCCTTTATTTAAACGTTGATTCACCGCTCTCACAGTTTCTCCAATATAGACTTTGCCAGAAGAACAAGGGTTTTTATATGTTCCTGGATCACTTGAGGGGTGCCTTTTTGTCATTGGGGTCATTTAGTAGTTGTCCTATTTTCTCAGGTGCTTTAAATATGGTTTGGATGTTGTGTTTGTTGAGAATAATTCCTATTTATTCTGTGACACCTTAGATGTAAGATAGGATGGTGTTTGTTTTTTCTCTCTTTCTTTCGTAGGTTTTGTTGACTTGCTTTTTTAGTGTATTTTCTAATAGCAGTTCAGTTCTTCAGGGCTGACCTGAAACTGAGGTATCAGGTTATGTTGTTCTAATGTATACTCTCTACGGCGTCTGCGATTGGCCAGAGTGCCCCACCATGGAGACGGGACGCACCTGATTGGCCAATCAAGTCTTATTTAAAAAATCCGGGAGGACAGAAAGCCATATCGGATTGGTGTTGTATCCTTTTGTCCCTATTGATCTTATAATAGTGCTTTAAGATTTCGATTGCTGCTCTATGTTATCTTGGAAAAAAATTGTGTGTCTTTGCGATGACGGTTGTTTTATCAAGTAAAATGTCATGTCCTGTTTCGATATGATGTTCAGCTAGAGCTGATTGCGTGAAATATTTTAGCCTGACTTTACTCTCATGTTCCTTTATACGTTGGCTCACCGCTCTCCCGGTTTCTCTAATATAGACTTTGCCACAAGAGCAAGGGATTTTATATACTCCTGGATCACCGAAATATCTTTTTTTTATCAAAACTCATTATGCTTTGTGTATAGAGCTCTGTTAAGTCAAAAGAAAAGGAAACAGCAATAATTTTTTTTTTAATTCCCTGATTTTTCCCTGACCGATTTCTCATATTGCCTGACCATTAATATATAAGGATCAGCATTTAAATCTTGTCACATAGAATCTTTTATGAGTAGAGTAAAACGATTTTAGATTAAAATTTAAATATTTCAAATTTGTTTATCTATTTTGACAAAAAATGCCTTTTTTTTAAATAATGAAATTTTAAAATAAAGAATAAACTTGAACCAAAATCAGTTGCTTAAATAAATGAATGTGTAACAAGAGAGTTGAATTTTGACCAAAAAATGTTTTTTAATGAAAATACTAGAATTTTCAACAAAATAATAAAATTTTTAATCAAATAATTGAATTTGTAACAAAGTTCTTTCATTTTCTACGTAGAGTCATCAATTTTCAACAGAAATTGAATTTTCATTGACAAAAATTCAGCTTTAAACAAAAAGTTTAATTTTAAACACAGATATGAATTCTCTAAAAATACTTAGTACCAAGGTGTTTAATTTTTAACAAAATAATGACTTTTTGCACAAAATAATTAAAATTTTTTTTATGTACATTTAACAAATTAGTTCAACTGAATTCAACCAATAAAGATTAATTCTTATCGAAAACTGTAATAGTTGATGTTTTAATTTTCTACCAAAAAGAGGGATTCTTAACAAAATACATGAATTTTCAAATAAATAGTTTAATTTTTAACTAAAGAGATCAATTTTCAACTAAAATTATGAATTTTTCAACAAAATTGACAATTTTTCTATACATAAAGATTTTTCACTTAAGAAAGAAAAATAAATTCATCTAAATTATTGAAATTTCAAGCCAAAAATAAAAAGTTGAATTTTTAACAAAAAGATGAATTCAACTTATTTATTTAACCATTAAATATTAATTCCAAGCGAAAAATATGATAGTTGATATTTCAACCGAAAAAGATGAAATTTCTACCACAAGAGATGAATATATTAAAACCAAAAAGACGAGTTTTCAAGCAAGAAGATTAATTTTCTACTCTCTAAATGTGAATTAGCGGTATACTTATCGCTGATTCAGAATTAGAGAGTACCGAAAATAAAGAATTCTGAACAAAATACAGGAATTTTCAAACAGTTAGTTTAATTTTCAACTAAAAAATATGGCATTTTCAATTCAAATCTGAAAAGTTAAATATACAGTAAAAAATTAATTTTCAACAAAATAAAAATGAATTTTTAACATAACAGTCAAGTTTTTGACCAAAGACATAAATTTTTAACTAAAATGATAAATTTTCGAACCAAATAGAGAAGTTTTCGAACCAAATAGAGAAGTTTTCAATAAATAAAGATTTGTTAGTCAAGAAAGAAAAAAATCATCTAAATTGTTGAAAATAAAAAAAGAGGATATTTAAAACCAATAAGATAAGTTTTCTACCATGAAAGATGAATTTTTAATTAAAAACCATTAATTTTCAATAAAAATTAAAAAAGTAAAAAAGTCACATTTTCAGTTTAAAAAATTATTTTTAAGAAACAAGCGTATTTCAAGTTATACTCGAAAGCAGTTTAATTCTTAAGAAAAATTTTTGAATCCTCAACTGGAATAGTTAAATTTTCAGTGAAAAAAAAAACAAATTTTTAAATAAAAAAGAAGGCATTTTCAACTATAGAGATTAATTTTCAACTAAAATGATGATTCTTTAACAAAAAAATCTTTTTAATAAAGTTCTTCAACTTTTACAGAAGAAGTTGAATTTTCAATTTAAAAAATAATAATTTTTAACCTAAAATGAAATAGTTACATATTTAGTTTTCATCAATAGAGTTTTCAACAAGGTATTTGAACTTTCAACACAACGCAAAAAAGAAAATAATAAAATTTTTAGCTTCAACTGAAAGAAGGAAAATGTAAATAATATTATGTACATTATATATTATAATAAAAAATTCCAGTTGTATGTCAAAAATATATCATTTTTAACCCAAAACACGATGTTTGAAAAAAAATGAATGGCTTGGTAACAAAACTGTTGTATTTTTAACCAAATAATAAAATTTTCATCGTAATAATTGCGAAGAAGAAAGCAATAGCAAAAAAAGACAAAAAAATTACTTATAAGAATATTATATCACGGTGACGCAAAACTTCATTTTCAAAATTCCCTAATTTTTCCCTGGCCTTTAATATTCATATAACCCAGAATTTTTTATCATGTAACATTTTTAACATCGACTTTGTTATAACCCGAATAAAACAATTGCAAATTAAAATACACAAATTTTTAATTTGTGATCCTTGACAGTCATTTAAAGTATTTTATTTGACTTTTGTGATATATTTTTCGAAATACCTGACATTCCCAGATCGATTTTTTTTACTTTTCCCCAATTTCGCGTTTTTTTCTGACACACCGTCACCCAGATTGAAGACTAGATAATTAGGAATAGAAATCTCTTTTGATGAAACAAACGATGTTCGTCTGTCCAATTAATTGCTAAGAGCATTTTCAAGTTTAACGTTTTTCCATTTGTTCTTCTTATATAAGAATGTATTTGGGTGGCTTGATACTTAGCAAGCTATACAGTATGAGTACTTTTGTTGTACATTTTATCGGCGTTTGTACTCGACGCCTAGAAATAACGTCGGTTTTGCACTTATTGTGAGTAATTTTAGTACAAGTCGTTGTCCGAGCTTTCGCAGAACGTTTTTGCTTGGTCAGTTAGAATTCCGGTGACTCGACATAGTTATTGCAAACTCCTCCTGCAAAGCGATTCATTATTACAGTGGTGAATATGAACATTCATCTTCTTAATCAATGTTAGGATGGAAAACGAGTCGAAATAATGAGCATGCCATCCCACTTGTGAACATCGTCATGTCTTGTAATTTAATTTTAGATTCAAATGAATTTCGAGTCCATGATTCACCTAAAGATATCTTATGTAGAGTAGATTATACTGGATTTCATTCAAACAATTCTAACTGAGGACTGAGTAAACAAAACATGATGATTCCATTCGAGATGATTTCACAACACTCAGAAAAAATGTTCTCGAAACAAACGGACTGCTTTCTTAGATATAGATGAACGTTTGGTTGAATTAATTTTGATTGTCTCAACAAAATATTTCATTGACTCAACAAAATATTTGATTGATCCAGCAACATTATTTTGCTGGATCAGATTTACCGGATTTCATTTAAACTATTCTAACTGAGTAAGCGAGCAAGACATGATGAATCCCTTCGAGATGATTCCTTAAAACTCAGAAAAGCATTTTCTCTATCCACATGAACTTTTTTCTGAGATATAAATAAGAATTTGATTGAATCCATTTTTTAATTGAACAAAATATTTGATTGACACAACATTGTTTTTTTTTAATTAGACTTACCAGATTTCATTTAAACTATTCTAACTGAGTAAGCGAGCAAGACATGATGAATCCCTTCGAGATGTTTCCTCAACACTCTGAAAAACATTTTCTCTATCCACATGAACTGTTTTCTGAGATATAAATACCAATTTGATTTAATTAATTTTTTTAACTCAACAAAATATTTAAATGACTCAACAACATTGTTTTTTTTTTAATTAGTCTTACCAGATTTCATTTAAACTATTCTGAGGACAAAGAGAAGAAAGCATGATAAATCCATTCGAGAAGATTCCTCAAGTCTCAGGAAAAAAAATTGTCTGAAACCAAATGAACTGTTTTCTTAGATATAGATGAAAATACATTCGATGCAAATTGTGATTAATTCAACAAAGTAATTGATTCACCCAACAACTTTATTTTGTTGAGTTAGATTAACCATATTTCATTTAAACTATTGTGAAGGGCGCGTTCAAGTATTACGTAACGCTTTTCACTGCCATTTTTGACCCCCTACCCCCTACTTAATGCTTTTTCTCTGTTAAATATATGTAACTTTAGACCCCCCCCCCCCCAAGGCGCGTTATGTAATACTTGAAGAATTTCAAATGAGGAAGCGAACAAAATATGATAACTCCGTTCGAGATGATTCGACAGACATACCAAACAATTGTTGAAACGAATTAAATGTTTTATTAGGAATACATGAAAATTTGGTTCAATCGTTCGAAGATAATAAATTTGAAATAAAAAAATTTTCATTTGGAATTGATTGTTTCCATTTATAAAAGATTCTACGTTAAAAATGTTACACGATTAAGATTTTATTCTTTGAATATTAATGGTCACCACCGTAATATAATATTTTTGTTAGTAATTTAATTTCCTTTTATTTCTGTTTCTTTTTTTTGTATTCGTGTCCTCAGGAGGATTGTATTTTTAGTGAACAATTTTATTATTTGCTTGAAAATTCAACAATTTTCTTCCAAATCGTCGGTTATGTTCAAAGTAGAATTGTTCTGTTGCAAATTCATATTCTGGTGTTGAAAATTCGAAAGAAACCTTCCCTGTTTAAAAGTTCAAACATTTTGTTTTGGGGGAACATTCGTCGTTTTGGTTTAAAATTTATTAATCTTTTGTTAAGAATTCGTATTTTTTGGTTGAATTCAACTTTTTTACATTAAAAAAAAAAAAAATTTCTTAGTGGAAATATCTACCACTACATCATTCGTTGAATATTCATCTCTTTTGTTGAAAATTTAACTACGATAACTCAGAAGAAAAAACATAATTACAACCGAAGTAAAAAATTTTCAACTAAAAATATTTATCTTTAACTAGAATAGATAAATTGTAAACCAAAAACAGGAATTTTTAATCAATTCGTTTAACTTTCAACCAAATAGTTTCATTTTCAACCATAAAGATGAATTTTAAACTAAAATGGTGAATATGTAACTGGAATACTAGCATTTTCAACCAAACTTTTAAAAAAAATCTATTACTTTTCCAGGTTTTTTTTAGATATATACAAATACGCTTTTGAAAAAATTCTTGACTCTGCTAAAAAGTCCCTGGCATTTCCAAGGTTTT
The DNA here is from genome assembly GCA_010014905.2 of Druon quercuslanigerum. Classification (NCBI taxonomy): domain Eukaryota; kingdom Metazoa; phylum Arthropoda; class Insecta; order Hymenoptera; family Cynipidae; genus Druon; species Druon quercuslanigerum. The sequence continues at coordinate 11,716 of JAAAKG020057535.1, read as the reverse complement.
CCAGGTATAAAAAAATTCCCCGAAAATTCCAGGTTTTTCAGGTAGAATAAACAAATATAAATTAAACACGCTTTGGAAAAAATTCCCTAACTGCAAAAAAATCACTGGAATTTTTAGGTTTCTCCAGATTTATAAAAACTCCCTGACAATTCTAGGTTTTCCAGATAGGATAGACAAGTAAAAGCTAAACACGCTTTCGAAAAAATTCCATGACTAGAAAAAAAAATCCTTGACATTTCCAGATTTTTCAAGATACAAATTTAAGAATTCTATGACAATTCCAGATTTTCTAGTTATAGGCAAATAAAAATTAAACACACTTTAGAAAAAAATTCCAAGGTTTAGAAAAAGGCCCCTGACATTTCCAGGTTTTTCCACGTTTTTTCAGGTATACAAAAATTCCAGGTTTTTCAGGTAGAATAGACAAATAAAAATTAAACACGCTTTTGAAAAAAATTCCTGACTCCAAAAAAGTCATAGAAATTTTCAGGTTTCTCCAGGTATATAAAAAATTCCTGACATTTCCAGGTTTTTCAAAATATATAAGAATTCCATGACAATTCCAGGTTTTCTAGATATAGACAGATACAAATTAAACACTCTTTAGAAAAAAATTTCTGGCTTTACAAAAAAGTCTCAGACATTTCTAGGTTTTTCGAGGTATACAAAAATTTTCGGAAAATTCCAGGTTTTTCAGGTAACATAGACAAATAAAAATTAAACACGCTTTCGAAAACATTCACTGACTTTACAAAAAAATCCCTGACATTTCCATCGTTTTCCAGATATGGGGATAGCGCTAGTTTGCCAGATATTCCTGAACTGTCCCAACTTTAAAAATCATGTCTTCCGACTGCCTTCAAATTGTCAGAGTTTCTTTCCCTATATGATAGTAACACATCCACCAATTTATAAAATTTTACTACCATCCCTCCTCGAACTACAGGGGGTAAAATTGGCATACCCCGGGAAAAGCGGGTATTTTCAAATGGTCATAACTTTCTTTCCACAAATGAGACTTCAATTTTCTATGAGTGATTCCTTAATGGTTTTTCATTGCTCTTTCATTCTGTAGAATCTATTGTTTTAATTTTTTTAATTTTTATAAACAAATTGCCGTTTAAAATGTTTATTTTAACATTTTCTACTCTATGTACAGTTTTCATTTTTTAAAAAGTATTTTTAAACGAAAGTTTGACTTTTTCCGATAAATATGTTGTTTGGCATTTTGGGGCTGAAAATAGTTATGTAATTATGCGAAGATATCCGAGCGAAACCCTTCCTCACGCGCTCGGACAGGTTGGCCAGTCCTCCGGGGACGTGCTTGCATGCATGATTCTTCAGCGAAGCTGCACTAAATGCATTATACTTTATTTAGTTCGTCTTTTTTCGCTCATTGTTTGCTTCTCTGAACTTAAGGCTTTTTGATTTCACAGAATGAAAGAGCATGAAAACCAATTAAAGAATCACTCATAGAAAATTCAAGTCTCATTTGTAGAAAGGAAGTTATGACCATTTGAATTTTTCACCCCATGTAGTTCTAGGAGGGATGGTAGTAAAAGTCTATAAATTGGTGGGTGTGCTACTATCATATAAGCAAACAAACTCGGAAAATTTTAAGGCAATCGAAAGACATGACTTTTAAAGTTGGGACACTTCAGGAATAATGCCCTATATATAAAAATTCCCTGACAATCCAGGTTTTCCAGGTATAGACAAATAAAAATTAAACACGCTTTTGAAAAAGGTCCCTGACTTTACAAAAAAATTCCTGACATTTGCAGATTTTTCCAGGTCTATAAAAATTCCCTGACAATTCCAGATTTTCCTGGTTTCCCAGGTAGGATAAAAACCCTGAAAATGCAGCCATTCCTCAGACTCACGGGCACCTAAATATGGACCTTAGCTCTATATCATCTTACATAGGTATAGACTCTAATCCTCGCGAGTCTTTTACACTTTACACAAATAATTTATGAAGAATCGGTATTTCTCCTTGGTGGGATATCGGCTTATGTCCAGGCCGAGGTGGTAGGGAATGGAACGAGTGGGAGGCCGTAAGCAAGACCGTTATGTTATCTCGAATTAGTCAGTCAGTCGAGCCAGCGATTCCGCGGCGGTACGAAAGGTGGTGGTAGGTTTCTTCTCCCAGCGGAAAAATCGCTTCCGGCGATTACGAGTCGTTGAACTCATCGGAAGAAAAAGAAATTTTTGAGAAAAAAAAAATCGCGGAAAATGCTCATAGACGGATATTGCGTTTATATGTTGCGGAACTAATCCTGGAAGACCTGCTCTAGATTAGCGCAGGAACTCGAGTGTGATTCGCGTGATAAACAAATAAAAAAAAACCAAAGAAAAATCAAAAGAGGCTGAAGGGAAGAGTTTGAGGAGAAAGGAAAGTGTGGTATTGGTGAATTTCGAAAAATCGTTGCCGAAAAAAAAAAATTCAGGAATTTGATGGACGTGACAGAGGCCGTAGCGGCGGTATTATCGGCTGTGACGACTGTGGAGTTACTGTTACGGTAGTGAAAGTAAACGGGTGGTGCTAGTTTTGCATTGCGAATACGCACCGGTGGTGTCGAGTTACCTGACATCAGCTCCTTGTATATACGGATAGTGCATTCGTTACCGTGAAAGTTGCGGGACCTCGAGGTCGAAATGTCGTTCCTCTGGGCTTAGAGTCTATAGCAAAAAGAAAAGAAAAAAAGTATTAAAACACTTGGATTACTGTGATCTTTTAGTTCGAGAGAGTTGCTGTCTTCAAGATACGGATATGACGGTGGTAATGAGCTTTTCTTATTTAATAAGCTCTTTTGCAAATGTGAGTTTGTTGAAACCTTAAATGAAAGTAACAAAGAACGAATTGTGAAAAGGATAACATAGAACAGCCTAGAAAAATCGACGTGTAATCTGGACCGACATACATTACTTGTTTCATCAAGGAAACCTTTTCATCATATGAATCTTCAACCGAAATTTTTCCAGTTGTTTACTACTATTCTAGTTATTTAAATCCAATGAAGAACATGTACAGAAAAGTAGCACAGAAAGCCGAAAGTGAATTTGTTTTGCGGGTAATTTGCAAGTGGTAAAGTTGGATTTTTTCACATCGAAACAAGAGAAGGTACAATAAAGTTGAGATTGTACCCATAGTAATATTGTGAATTATTATCAAGCAAAGGTAATTTTTTTTGTATGTTAGGATTAGGGGAAAGATGATACGTTTAAGACATTGCTACATTGTTCAAAACGTACTGCTGTCTCAAACCTATCGTCGCTATTAAATCATGTATGAACTTTTGTTGGTTGGTTAAACATGTTTCCTTTGACTCGAAAGAAACATGTTTAACCAGAAAAAGAAAGTTTATAATTTAATGTGGCTCAGTTCACTTTTTCTGATACGTACTACTGGTTCAAACATATAATCTCTCCCATAATCTTTACCTACCTCAAAAATTACCTGTACGTGATAATTACCCACAATATTGGATATGTTTACCATCTCACCTTTATTTTATCTTCTATTATTTCTATGAAAAAAAAATCCAACTTTACCCACTTAAAGATTACCCACAACAAAAGCTCACTTCGAGGGTTGCTACAGGTCAGGGCATTCTGGAAAGTCAGGCAGTCAGGTGTTATAAAACTGGCCAGGGAATGTCAGGTAAAACCTGAAAAGCCAGGAAATTTTCCACTCCCACACTCTCCATGTTAGATATAACTTAGGGAATGAGCATAAAACTTTTATTATCTTGTTGAAAATTTAACAATTCTTTAAAAAGAAAAATGTTATTCTTTTTGATTAATAATTGATCTGTTTTGTTGAAAATTCGTCTTTTTGGATTGACACTTCAACTATGTGGTTAAAAAATAACTTTTTTTAATGAAAATTTCACTGTTTTGTAAAAAAGTCGTATTTTTAAAATGAAAATTGAACATTTTGAATAATATTTTTTTTTCTTTATTGAACATAAATTTGTTTATTTTTAAAAACTTGTCATTTTAGCTTAAAAATTATTCTGTTATCGTAGCAACTTAATCTTGTTTTGGCTAAAAGTACAACTATTTTATATAATATTGTTTTGTTTGGTTGAAAACTTAAATATTTTGTTGATAATTCATCTTTTTTGGTTTAATTTAATTCTTTTTTGTTTAAAATTAAAATCTTTCTTGGTTCAAATATTATTATTGATGACTAATCATTTTAATATAAAACCCTTTCTTTAATTGAGAATTTGTTTTTTATTTGATGAAAATTACTTTTCAGTCGAAAATTCAACTATATTTAGTTATAAATTATTCTTTTTAGGTTGAAGATTCATCATTTTATTCAAAAACTCATTTATTTAATTGAAAATTTAACTATTTTGTTGAATTTTGTTGCAGTAGATTAACTTATTAAGCTAAAATATTCATTTTTCATTCGAAAATTTGTTTATTTTGTTGAAAATTCATGTTTCTTCGTAAAAAATTAATCTCCTTAGTCCTAAAGTAATTTCTTTGGTTGAAAGCTGAACTATTTGGTAAAAATTCAATTCTTTGGTTGAAGATTCATTATTTTAGTTAAAAACTCATTTCACTGGTTGAGAGTTAAGAATTTATTTTTTTATTTGGTTAGAAATGCAACTATTTTATTGAAAATTCTTTTTGTTTAGAAAACTAATATTTTTGGTAAAAATTTTAGGTAATTTATGAAAAATTTATTTCTTTGGTTGAAGATTCGTCATATTAGCTAAAAACTAATTTGTTTTGTTAAAAGTTTAACTATTTTATGAAGATTCATAATTTTAGTTAGAATTTCATTTATTTGGTTAAAAATAAAAATTTTTAACTGAAAATTTAAATTTCCTTATTTTGTTGTACATTGATCTTCTTTAGTTAAAAATCCGACTATTAAGTTAAAAAATCATTTCTTATGATTAAAAATGATTTTTTTAAACTGAATATATAACTATTGCATTTTTGGCTCAAAAGTGATCTCTTTTAGTTTAAAATTTCTTAATTTTTTAGTTAAAAATGTATATGTTTTGTTAAAAATTCATATTTTTTGGTAGAAAATTAATCTTCTCGTTTAAAAATTCACCTTTTTTTATTCAATTCATATCTTTGTTTGATAATTTAACCTAATAGAAAAATTTAAGAATTCCTGAAAATCTGCAATCTGAAAAAAAACCTTTTCCTCCTCTTCTTTCTTCCTACAAAAAGGAATTTTTTCATTTGGATAAAAATAAAAAAGAGGAAAGAAAAATGAGAAGACAAACCGACCAAATCCCCTTTGATTTAATTTTAATCGCATTTAAATATCTTTAATTTTTATTCTAATAGATAAATTTATAAGTTTCAGGAAAAATGAAAAATTGCTTGAGAAAAAGTCACAGAAAATCAGGGAATTTTGAAATTGAGATTATGTAGTAACCATGATTTCTGATTTTTCTGTAATACTCTTTTGGACAATGTGCGCCACAATTTACTGGAAAATTTTCGGTTGAATATTCATGTAATAAAAAGTTTCCCTTGAAGATTGGATGTATGTTGATCAAATTTAATTTTTCCATTGCTTTAGCATATTATGATTTATGATTTATGATGCTTGTTTGACAAATGCAAATAGTAATTCAGAAAAGCACGTGTTAAATATAGTGCACCCACGCTTACTACATCGGAGACAAACATTGCTTACATGTGAACTAAATGTGTATACCTATACTCTGTTGTTGATTAAAAAGACAAATAGGAAATTCATGACTCGTTTGCACATAAAAATCATATTGACATTCTTGTTATTCAATTACAGTACACTCGCACTGTAGCAATTTTTCATTATTCTATTACTAGGTAATTGGTATTTGGTTACAAAGACAATTAGAAATATAGGAGAAACCAGTAAGATGTGGATAGACAAACTTTCGAAGTCATAATATTGATTACTGAAGAACAGGTTGGGAAAGTGTTACATACCAATTTAAAGCTGGAACATTTATTTTTATTATAGCAATATCTTGGCATGAATTTTATTAGCAATTTATCCTATATTTTATAATTTTTTAACCCATTATGCCTTTATTTGGATCGTACTGTTTTGGTACGAGATGAATATTCACAGTTTGAGCCTTTTAGATAAATTATGGAAGAATATTGCGCATAGATTCATGAAACAATAATCAAAAACTTGTATTCAAAAACATTTCTTTATTTGTACAAGAAAAATTCACTTTGGTCTCCAAGTCTAGACTGTCAAAAATTTATTCACCTCATACCGAATAATACTTCTCATAAAAACACGTAAAGTAAATTTTCGATGAAAATTAATTAATTAAAGGCAGTTTTGCAGCCAAAAGTGAATCGAATCTATGGAATCAGTGAAAGAATAGTGAATTTTCTAATTTTTCAAATAAAAAACAGCAACTAAGTGGTAAGAATATTGATTGTAAAACTCCTTTTTAATATTGCCACCAACTAAAAAAGTACCACAAACTTTTGTTTCGAAACACAGTCACTTTTTTCTATTATTCAGTTCGCACTAGTATCCACCTCGTGGTTTCCACGATTCGTTCAAGGAATTATTCTGGAATTTTCAAGATCGGGAATAAATCCGGAAACTGGAAATTTTTCAGATTTGTTGTTACTTTTGCTCTCCGTTAAAATATTTTTACTGCTTCGTTTAAAAATTATTTTCCTTCTATAATATAATATTTGGTAGGAAAGTAGTGTTTTTTGGATAAAAGTGAACTCCTGTACATTGAAAAGTCTACTATTATGTTTTTGATACAGAATTCGGTAAAAATTTTACTATTTGATGGGAAATTTTATTATATTATTGAAAATTCAACTAATTTGATAAAAAGAAGTCATCGTTTTTGCCAAAAGTGAACTGTTTTCTTGAATATTCATCTTTTTGGATAGAAAATCCGTAATTTTCTATTGAAAATTTATTTTTTATTAAAATATAATTTTTTACATTAAAAAATCTAATTTTTGATTTTTTAACCAGAATTTCTTTTATTTAGTTAAAAATTCTATTGTTTGGTTGAAAATGACTTTATTTTGTTGAAAATTCAACTTTTTTTTATAAAGTCATCTTTTTGTTCGAAAATTTGACTGTTTCGTTGAACATTCGTCTTTTTGGATAGAAAATCCGTAATTTTTTATTTCAAATTCATCTATTTTGCATGAAAATTCATATTTATGGTTAAAGTTAATTTATTTAAATTGAAAAGTCTCCAATTTTTTGTGTAGACTTTATATTATGAAAAATTTCACTATTTGCTTCCAAATTCAAATAACTTATTAAAAATTATATGTTTTTTTTTTTAAAGTCATCCTTTTCATGGCCAAAATTCCACCATTTTGTTGATAATTAACCTTGTTGAATATAAATTTAATCCTTTTGTATTAGAAATTGATACTTTTGTATTAAAAATTGATTTTTATTGGTTTAAAGTTCAATTTTTCGCTTTACTATTTATTTTTTTTATTTAATAATTCGATAATTTCGTTCAAAATTCATTTCTTAGGTTGAAAATTTAAGAATTTGATTCAAAATTCAAATATTTTGTACAAAATGGGTCCTTTTTGCTTGTAAACTCAACTATTTTGTTTTAAAAATGACCAAAGATTCGATTATTTTCTTGAAAATTCGTCTTTTTGGATAAAAAAATGGTTATATTTTTTGGTTAAAAATTCAATTGATTTCTAAAAGAATCGTATTTTGCGTAGAAATTTTAACTATTTACTTAAAAATCAAACTATTTTGTTGAAAATTCGTCCGTTTTGCTTAAAAACTCAACTATTTTGTTGAAAATTCAATTATTAAGATGAAATGTCAACTATCTTTTTAAAAATTGAAGAATTTTTTTTGAATAATCAACTAATTTGTAAAAAAATTATATTTTTTGGTGGCAAATTCAAATATTTGGTTGAAGATTCGTCTGTTTGGATAGAAAATTAATACTTTTGGATTAAAAATTAATTTGTTTAGTAGAAAAGTAATTTTTTTTTGTTGAAGATTTATTTTTCTTGCTTGAAAATTAAATTTTTTGTTGAAATTTAAGGTTTTAACATTTTTTTTATCAAAATCTAAATGTTACGTAAAAGTTTCGCCTTTTTTGTTTGAAAATTCAACATATTGATAGAAAAGGAACTTTTTTGTCAACAAATAATATTTTTGTTTGTTGAAAATTTAATTGTTTGTTTACAAATTCTTCTGTTTAGTGAAAAATGTCATTATATGGTTGAAAATTCATTTTTTTCAATTGAAAAGTTTACTATTATATTTTGGGTTCAGAGTTGACCTTTTTCGGTTAAAAAGTCGACTATTGAATCGAAAATTTAATTGTTTTGTTCAACATTCTTCTTTTTTCACAGAAAAACCTTCCTTTTTGATTGAAAATTAATATTTTTGGTCAAAAATGTAACTTTCTTCTAAAAGATTCTTTTTTTTTTAAATTCATCTTTTTAAGTTTAAAAAGGATTTTTTAACCAACTTTTGTTAAAAATTCATCTTTTTAGTTTTAAATTTCCACTATTTTTTTGAAAGTGCAGTATATTTTGTTTTTCAATATTTGGTTGGAAATGCAATATATTTCGATTTGAAATATTAGGAATTAAACACGTTTTATATTGAATTTAATATGGCATCCATATTAATTTTATTAACAATAAAATATAATATTTAAAAAATATTATTATCAACATATAATTTATATTTTGAGCATTTTAGTCTGTGAAGTCCAAAATAATTCTTACTAAATTTTACATTCCATATTTTAAGATGGAGTTAGAAAATTTTTTTAAGTCTTTAAAATGTATATGATAAAGCAATTATTAACAAATAATTATTAATCTAAACGCTTAAAAATAAAACGGGAAAAATGTAAATTTTGACCGAAAACCCCGGAAAATAGCCTGGAATCTTTTCTCATTCTTAGTGCTTACTAACTGTAAACTGTGCCTGTGGTGCAAAAAAAAACTCCTAATCAGCTCAAGAGCTACTGAAAACTTGACTCAAAACCACTTCCATGTTTCGATAACCTGAATCCTTGAAACCGCATTTAAACTATAGAGTCATAAGTCAATTAAAATTTTTTCCATCTGACCAGACAGTAGCAAATCCGTCTTATCTGATCGTAATGAAGCGAGTTGGTTTTTTTTATCATACTTAAAAATAGGTATTTGTGTCTATCTTTAGATCCTTATCTCTCTTTATTTCATAACAATACCACGTAAATATTCCTTTCATAGAATATTTCAGTTCATAAAACGGCACCAAAAATTCTATATTCTTTTCTTTCTAAAATAGTAGCGTCTAAATTTATTTATTATCCATAATTATTAGTTTAGTTTTCTACTCTTCCATGTATACCTTTTTCAGGTTTTTACATACCAAAATACCCCCTCCTATACAAGATAATCGTTAGGCTCATATCCCTTCTCAAAATTCCAATTACCCTAGCATTTGCCGAAATATTTGTTCAGAGAAGTGGAAAACTGCAGAAAACCAAAACTCCTGTGTACCCATTCGGTAGCGTCGTGCAATGGCTTAGCATGTTTGTAACACGTTAGCAATGCCGATCAATAAAAGAATATAGAATGTTTCTAAAATTTAAAATATATATTTATCATCCGCTAAAATGCGCTTTTTTTATTGCTACAGGTTATGGAAGAAACGAATACCTTCGTCACATGGCCTTCCCGACTCAAGATTGGAGCAAAATCGAAAAAGGGTAAGAATTTTACAAATTTATTTATTTTTTTCAGACTTTCCACTATTCCCCACTGCCTCCCTTTTTATTAGTTTTTCGCCTAATGCGACTGAATTAATAGAAGCTAATAAAAATACAAATATTCTTGGTTAAATAGTTTCTGAAAAATTCAACCATTTTGTACCAAAGCATTTTTTATGTTGAAAAGTCAACTGTTTTGTTGAAAATTCGTCTTTTTGGGGTAGAAAGTTAAATTATTTTTGTAGAAAATTAACCTTCTTGGCTGAATTTAACTGTTTTTGACTTCAAACTAAAATATTCTTCGGTTGAAATAGCAACTATTACATGTTTCATTGAGAATTGATGTTTTTTTTTTAAATTCAACTGTTCGTATGTAAAATAACTTTTTTCTTAAAAATTTTATTCTTAATTTCGAAATTCAATTTTTGTATAGAATATTGATCTTATTGACATAAAAATTTCGGCTATTTAGTAGAAAATTATCTGTTTGAAAATTCATATTTTCGTTGAAAATTTAAATGTTTTTTTTTTTCTAATTCATCTTTTTCGGTTGCAGTCTAATGTGTTGAAAAGTCAAATTTTTTATCGAAAATTTAACTGTTTTTTTATATTTGTCTATTTCTTTGTAAAAAATTTAAGTGTTTAATGAAACATTCTTGTATTCTTTTGTTGAAATTTCGTCCTTTTGGTGAAAAGTTAATTTTTTTGGTTAAACATTTTTTATATAATATAACTATTTGGTTATAAAACTTATTTTGATGAAAATTTGTTCTTTTGGGATTGAAAATTCATCTTTTTTGGTAAAAAATTCTACAGTGTTTGGTTAAATTTTTTAATTCTTTTTTGAAAAATTCAACATGTTTAATTGAGAATTGATGTTTTTTTTGAAAATTAAACTGTTTGTATGTAAAATAACTTTTTTCTTAAAAATTCTTATTCTTAAGTTCGAAATTCAATTTTTGTATAGAAGATTGGCCTTATTGACATAAAAATTTAATAATTTTGGTAGGAAATTAATCTATTTAGTGTAAAATTGACTTTTTTGTTCAAAACTCGTATTTTCAGGTTAAAAGTGAAATTATTTTGCAGAAAATTCTATTATTTGGTTAAAAATTCATCTTATTTGATCAAAAACTAATTTCTTTGGTTTTTTAAATTTGTCTATTTATTTGTAAAAAATTTAACTGTTTAATGCAAAATTCTTGTAACTGTTTTTTTTTAATTTGTCTATTTTTTGTAAAAAATTAAACTGTTTAATGAAACATTCTTGCATTATTTTGTTGAAATTTCGTCCTTTTAGTAGAAAGTTAATTTTCTTGGTTGAATATAAAATAAAATAATAAAAATTGATTCTTTTGGGATTGAAAATTCATCTTTTTTTATTGAAAATTAACTTCTTTGGTTTGAAAATTCATCTCTTCGTAAAAAGTTCATCTTTTCGGATATTTAGTAGAAAATTATCTCTTTTTAAAAAATAATATTTTTGTTAATAATTCAAATGTATTTTTTTCTAATTCAAATCTAAATCAAATTTTTTATGGAAAATTTAACTGTTTTTTTTTAATTTGTCTATTTTTTTGTAAAAAATTAAACTGTTTAATTTTAATTTAATTTATTATTTTGTTGAAATTTCGTACTTTTGGTAGAAAGTTAAATTTCTTGGTTAAATATAAAATAAAATAATAAATATTTGTTCTTTTCGGATTGAAAATTCATCTTTTCTGATTTATGTTGAAAATTCAAATGTTTTTTTGTCTAATTCATCTTTTTCGGTTGCATTCAAATATGTTGAAAAGTCAAATTTTTATCGAATATTTAACTGTTTTTTTTTTTTAAATTTGTCTATTTTTTGTAAAAAATTAAACGGTTTAATAAGAAATTCTTGTATTATTTTGTTGAAATTTCGTCCTTTTTGTAAAAAGTTAATTTCCTTGGTTAAATATAAAATAAAATAATAAAAATTTGTTCTTTTGGGATTGAAAATTCATCTTTTT
>JAAAKG020057524.1:0-18023 GCA_010014905.2 Druon quercuslanigerum | reverse complement strand
TAGGGACACCAGAAATTTTGCATGGCTTCTTGCACGTATACTATTGTTTTTGCCAATAAAACAGCTGCATTAAGTTCTAGTTTAGGAATACTAATGGTCTTGATTGCGGCTACTCTTGATCTAGCATATACTATAGTAATGTGAGTAACATGTAAGTCATTTAATACGCGTACATAAATTACAGCTTCATAGATTCTACTTAATGGATATGCGAAGAAATGTAACTCTATGGCTAGATTTGTCAAAGATTTAGTTATACAATGCGGAATATTGAATTAATTTAATGATTGAAGATCCTGATAATATTTGGGCCAGTGGTCCAAAAAGGTCGGGAGGGATTTTTGTATTCCAATCGATTTTACGTATCCATGATTCCTGAATTAAAATATTCGCAGTTCTTATGACAAGAGTGGCCCAACCTAAGGAGTCGAAAATTTTATCTCTAGTGGACAGGATCATATATCATGCAAAGAGCTAATTGTGAGGAGTACTAATTTTATGTTTTAACTGCTCATATTCAGTTAAAAATTCAGTATATTCGTGGCCTACAACTGGGTTAGCCGCTAAGCCTCGTTCAAGTTTATTGTAAAGAAATAGAGACATAGAAAATAAAGCACTTACATATGTCTAATGGTAGACAATTTTTTATGGGTAATCGAACTCTATTGAACAGACTCAGCCCGTGAGTGAGTAAAGGCCAAGTGTACTTCATACTTCTTTTCCTCAGGAGTTAAATCAGTCTTCTTTGGTATTTCTTCGGTTTCCCAAAAGCGTTGAAGCACCGTATTTAAATGTGGACTTACATGCCCATGGTGAAGCAACATAGTCGATATGGTCTCATCACTTGAAAGAGAAGTAAAACCTACAATTAGCCAACCTAGAATCGTATTTTGTGCAATAGGTGTAGCTGTTGGTCCTTTTCTCAAACCTTCCATAATAATGTTAGCATAATAATAAACACCGATTACCAGATCAATGTCCTTACTAAAAGTGTCCTGCTATCCAGTATCGATCAAAGTACGTACTTTGTGCGAGCTTCCGTCAAATGTTTTCAATGACATCTAAAAAATGATTTAAATCTTCAATCTTAAATAATCTTCATTCTGGCGGGCAATCTCGAAATTGACTCCACTGATAAAGCCTGTGAGTTTCCTGATACAAAGAAGAAACGCTTTGATGAAATATGTTACTGTTTAAGTAATTTTGAGGGCACATGCAAGGGCCGATCTTTTTAGAGTTCTAAAAAGGACAGATAAATGATTTGTGGGCTGTCAGGTTGAAGCGAGGAACTTCTAAACCCTTGAATCCCAACTATTTCTGTTCCTCGGTCTCGATGTTGACTGGTCGGCATATGTGCTGTTTTTCTCGGGTAGCACAGACACCTTATGCCGGTTGATATCATGCAACAGATGGATTTCGCGGTGGCTTTCAGAGAAAAAGCGTAGAATCTGAAAATGTTCTCTGATTCCGAAACTTTAATGGCTTCTACAACGTATTGTCTTTAAGTGAGGGGAAATTGTAATCGGGAAACTCAGGGTCGTAAATGTCATTATTTTAGAGAATTGGTGAATTGAAATTTAAGGTTGAACTGCGCAAAAGGCTGTCCGGATCTTAAGTTCGAAAATAAGGAGCTTCTCGCACTAGATATTGTCTTCCAAAGCGATGAAGATCGACATCTTCATTGCTTTGAAATTGAGCGTGAAAAAATATGCGGCGCGCGATAATTCCTTGTGTATGAAATCTGTATTTAGCAAATAAATGAACTACTCCAAAGATATTATGAGATTTCACGATTCAAAATGATAATAAAGGTTGTAGAACCATGTAAAAATGAACAACTTATTTGTTCAAGTATTAATTACGAAAGTGTATCAGTTCTGGCGGCTACTAAATAGCGAGACGAACATGACCACTTAAGTCTAGCGATATGGGGATACATAAAAGAGTAGCAACTTGATGTTCAAAATATAACTATAGTGAATTCCTCCATTTGTCGGCGTGGATGTTTATGGGGTCCAAAGCTTCATCGAACTTTTCACTTTTGGATTGTTCTTCGAGAATATCGAATGTCACTCTCTGATATAACACTTATTTTCAATGCAATTTCTTTCAGCATCACTTTTGATTTAACTTTCTAGCCGTTGCAGATTTTACACTGGAAAAATTCCTTACACAGTAGATACTCGTTAACAGTGCAGCACATGTAAATCGGGGAACCACACGTAGGGTATACTCCCGTAGGTGCTGCGTGCCTATAGCAGTCTGGAGCGTTGCAAGGGGAGGAGGTGACCGGAAAAGAATTCGCGGCAAATAATCGGTAACCTACGTGCTAGGTAGGATGTCGGGGGATTTGTTGCTTATAGGACGGTAACTGTAGCTGAATGTTCTCCCCCAATTTTCTCGGAGTTGTTGTACGGTGGCTGAAAATCACTGCATGGATTTACTTTTGACCGGAATATTGATCAAATTTCAAGTTGTACAATTTTGCGTATCTGATGTAAAACGATTTTATTTTCAAGACCTTAAATGAAACATTATTCAGTTTTAAATCTTAAATTTGAAAATGTTTTAAATTGTAAACAGCATTAAACAGCATTAATGTGAACTTTAAATTAAATGATACAGAAAGCCTTACATTTGATAGTTTACCACTTTAAATGTTTCATTTTGAAATAATGCTTAATTTTATCTTTGAATATCTTTGACTGTTTGTACTTACGCAAATTTAACTTGTAACTTTCGCAAGGATGTGATTTGACTGAGAATAATTAAGTCGTTCTCTAGACAAACCACCTAAATCGATTCACGTGATTTTTTGAAAGTAACTCTTATTCATCATCTTTGACATTCTAGTAGGAAATTTTCTTAATTTCATAGAAATTTCTTCATATTTAAGCACCAATCACTTAATTTTATTTTCCTTTCCGAGGCTGGAGTCAACCTACGCCCAACTGTCCTTGTTTCCCCTAAAGGTCTTCACACAAGACGATATGTATGCAATGTCGTCGACGTACAAACAAATAGAGCAAAATAGTTGCGATTAACCTTTCGTGCTGCTGCATTCCATGCTATTTACTTACACAAATACGTCGCGAACTGGTGTAGGAATTCACGTACTTACGTGCTTCACCGTTTGGACAACAGCGGCACGGGGCTTGCGCGTAATTGGTGGTGTCATGTGTTCGTGCACTAGATGTATGCACTGCATGATAGTTTTTTGTATCACTAACTTAACGTAGGATTTAGAGGATTAAAGGGAAATCTACTGCATAAAATTCAAATTTGTACACTTCAGGCTGGCAACCGGTCGCACCGTTGCAAAAATCGACTTGAAAATATGTAAATGTGTACTTTAGGCACCACAGATGGTGCTTACAGCTACCCGAATCGCTAATTAATAATATTTCTTGTTTGATAAATAATGAAAAATATCATTGACTGTACGCCTATATATATATAAACACATTTTGAAAAGTTTCTTCCACAATTTTGTGGTTTAGCCCAACATTTTGTATCCGTCATCTTCTCGTAATAACAATATGCATACTAGTTTCAGAAACATAAAGTTACACCGCAAAAGATTTATAGTTACACAAAATACTTTTTTCAGGTACACATGTGATGGAAGGGTCGGGTAAAATGTTAGTAACTGCTGTTGGTGTAAATTCCCAGGCTGGAATTATTTTCACTCTGCTGGGAGCTGCCGTTGATCAGCAGGAACAGGAAATTAAAAAAATGAAGAAAGGTATGTGCTTGACCTTCAATAATTAAGCTTATTATAAGAGGTATGCCAGTTTTTGCTTCTTATTCCTTAAATAAGTAAAGTTACCGATATCTTATGTATCAAGTAAAAAATTAATGACATCGTGTTATGGTAATTAAAATGAAATGAAGTATCGGGTATTTGACTCTATGGCATGAAAGTGATCAAATACCTAAAATAAGTATGAGCCAACTAGTGGACGCAGAGTTTTGACTTTGTTTTATTTGAATTTAATTCAACACTGTCTGTACAGTGTTTTTTTTTCGTTTTCATATGAATTTTAAAAAATTATCAAGTAACTTTATTTCTGTGTAATAATTACTAAAAAATTACATAATTATTAGTTTTCTCCAATATTTATAGAGAAATATGAGAAAGTAATTAAATTTATAAAGTTTTAATCGACATCAATATGGTTTGAGTCTATTACCCCCCCCCCCTGAATAGCCTTACATAGCCCTTTACCCCGAACAGTGTTAGCTGCTGACATATTATTAGATCCAAACGCCTTCACACTGATCAATTACTGGTTCCACAAATGGCCTCTGAATAACACACAATGTATTCCCTAACTGTAGTGTAAACACACACATTCGCACGCGCGCACCCATGTCCAGGTGTCAATTGTTCAGTTTGTAATATTAAAAGAGCTTTGGATGATTTAAATCAAAGGGTAAAACGAACGATCCATTAAAAGAACAAAAGACGCATGCATTAACTGAACAAGAAGTATGGTTGGGCAAGATAGAATGTGTCCCGTTTTCAGCGTGTGATTGAATACATAATACCTGGTAGCCCGTTCACGGAAAGGGTTCGAAACTTCGCCGAAGAACTGAGGATCTACAATCACACACTGAACAAGTACGGGTGTTATTTGACACTCGGAGGAGAATACAGAAGAGTGAGAGATGGGTCAGGGAGAATGAGCTGTTTCTTGCAGCCTATCACGTTTCTTCTGTGGTCTCCCTGTTTCTGTCAAAAATCCATCCGAGCCCAACGAGGTAGAGACTTATTGAAGAGACTTGTACAAGATCCGAAAGAGTTTTGTGACAACGTCATAACATCTGAAGAGGAATTTCCATCAATCACTTCAGGTCCATATGGTATCAAGAACTACTGGTGGAAGAAGCTTACACACTTAAACTTAATAAGCTTCTACACACCAACATCTGGCCCGAATATTCACCACATATTTAAAGTAGGAAACGCTTATTCCTCAGCGGCTGGTGGCAGGACGCACTATACTTGCACTATAATTGCAGGCTAATAAATTGTTTTAACATGCCGTATAATATCTTTACAGAGGGCCTAAACTACAGAATTCTTAGAAGAATTAAGCCTGCATGGAGAGAGATGTAAGAACAACCAGCTCGAAAAAAGGTTTGACAGTCTGCCGAGAGAACCTTATAAGTTACAGGTACGTCTTCAATGACGCAGCAGTCGATAAGCGCATTCTGTCAATGGCTTGCATTGACAACCGGCAAACTTTCGTTTTAATCTCTCATAGACGTATTTTTGGAAAACTAGATTTATTATCTCATCTGGAAATTATCGGGTAACAACGAACAATGTCTCCTTCCAGGGGCCTTCTTTCAGGGTGAAACCATGACCCCTCTGCTTTTTGCATCACATTTCTTCCTCTATTTATCGCACTGCGAAATTTTTCTGGATACCTCTGTGGCGACATTAATCATCGTTATGGTATGTTTGTATGGGCTTTGAATTGGACAAGTGTGCTAAGAATAATCTGAAGAAAAGAGTCATTATTGGCATTATCAATGGCCCTGAGTTTCTGGATTTACGTATTCTTAGACATCTTGGCATTTTAGAGACCTATACATTTCTGGGCGTGCCTCAAAGCGACTAATATGCTGGCCGTCCCGGTTTTACTCTGCTCGTTCGTTATTGTCTAATGAACGAAAAATGAACTTACGGCCCTTCATATTGCCACACGTAAGATCATGCATATGCAAAAGAGCGTGAAAATTAATTCGTACGTACCGCGATTGTAGATCCTACGCCGTCAAGGCGGGCGTGGACTTCTAAATATCCAATTTCTTTACAACCGAATTATTACCGGTACACCTTACATCACCGGTAATGGAAGAGATTCTCTTTAACAAATGGTTAGAAAACACGAGATGATTGGCCAAGGAGTGTTCGTTGGAGCGTTCTTTTATGGAGCCGTGGAGCAGGCGGCTGAGGCCCTTGGCCTGAATTTTAACCTCAGAAGTAAGGAAAATGCACGATTCCATGTAGATGCTTTAATTTTAAAAGCCGAATTAAAGAAACGATATGGTAAAAAATTCAACCAACAGATACTCGACAAGAAAATGCACGGACAATTTCTCGGCAATGTAGACAAAGAGTCCTTGTCAAAGGAGCAATTTGTTGATTTCCTTAGTTCATCAGGACTTAATTTAGGTACCGACGGATTTATTTTCGCATACCAGAACGCTGTTATTTCCACCTTACTATGCAGTGACCGCATTTTATGTCGAGTAGAGCGTGCCATGAACATGCTGAATACCCAGAACACATACAATCTGCGTATCCTACTCACGCGGGAACGACGTTATTTCTACAGACATAATGCGGCCCTAACAGTGCCCTACCGAATGGTCTGCAAGAGATAGAGTAAATTGTCCAAAACGAGAAGTGCCAAATTTTTCGGAACTAAAATTTTCGGATAGCCGTCTCCGTTGCATACTCAAGGCAACGATACGGAGCAGAAAGGTAATGAGAAACGGAAAGATAAGAAGAGGTATCAAGACGTCAAAAGAGAGCTGCAACGCGCATCGCATACTATTTGACATGATAAATGTATGGAAACTCGAATGATTCCCAAGAAGAATGAATTGTGGATAATAGTGTTCTAAATTTGTGATACTGTCAAGGGGCGAAGAAAACAATATTAAATAGTTAAGTTAATATATATCTACAACACTTTATCAGCTGAATAGGTTATGTTCGTTTATTTTCAGCTCATAAATTGTTCGCAAGCTTTGCGATATATGGGTGATTGTCAAAATGTCGGACCTTTTGTGTCCAAGGTCTGCTATCAATGATGATGAATAGATGGGCAATAAAAAAAATTCTCATAGTAGGAGGTAGAATAAAAATAGAATAAAAATTCTCATAGTAGAATCTTGATTATTTCTAATTGTAGCTAAAAAGAAAAAACCATAAAACATGTCCTGTCGGTTCCGCAGATTTGGATTCAGCGAGTGAAAATGTATAGAGATTGATTTTTAATAAATTTATAATGTTATTTTTTATACGAACTAGAGGGACCCAAAAAATCATATTTGAGAAATTGTAAAGGGCTTGTTGGCCGAATCGTTCTCGTACATAAAAAAATGTATGTCTATTTTTTTTATTTTTGAAAAAAAATGTTTTCTAAATTCGCTCTGAGGCTTTAAAGTTTCCTGATTTGAAGTGGAGAAGTCTAACATCAGCTTTGATTGTCGATAAAGAAGCAAGTTGCATCGGACAGCTCCGTCACATAAAAAGAAAACAAAACCAGACGTCGAATGTCGCGTGTCGACATCTCCTGCAAAATCCGAATCGGTGAAATCCGTCACAATAAAATTTTTACTTTTTCCTTCGTAAACAATACCGAGGTCGATCGAACCAGCCACATATCTAATGATTCTTTAAACCGCGTTCCAATGACTCGCATCGAATTTTTCGAGAAACTTACTTACATTGTTTACAGTGTACACGATGTCGGGGCGCGTTACAACGTCAAGAAATATAGGCACATTCTCGATCATGTTTTCATTCTTGGGCACGCACAAAACTTCATTTGGATCCGCAGGGATGCATTCTGGGTTCGCATTCTCCACTTTGAATTTTCTCACAATTTTCAACGCGTACGAACTTTGATGAATAAACATTCTCCTTTTGAGCCTGTCACGCACGAACTCCATTCCTACAAAACATGCTGAATTACCCAGCTTGATCTCAAACGATTCACTCAATGCGTCCATTACAGTTTTTAACGAATCCTGCGATTTTGCCGCGACTAACCCATCGTCGACGAATAACGCGACAATAACTTCGTCGTCGTTTGTAAAACCGCAAAAAATGCATTTCTCACTCGCGCGCTGCTCAAGATCCAAATCTTTTAGGGCATTCGAAAGCTTCTCGTTACAACATCGCGCTGCTAGTTTCAAGCCACACCATGCTTTCAACAATTAGCATACGTCGTTTTCACTCTGCACTGCGGATTTCTTGCGGCACCTCCATGAAAATCTCTTCCTGAAAATCACCGTAGAGGAAAGCGGTTTTTGATGTCGAACTGCGCCAATTCCAGGTCCAAATGCGTGACGAGAGCGAGAAAAATACAAATGGAATCGTATCGGATCACGGAAGCAAAAATTTTCTTATAATCAAGGCCGTCGACTTGACGAAAACCACTGGCGCAAAGTCGGGCTTTGTACTTCACTGGATTACCTTTATCGTCTCGAAGAACCTTAAACACCCACTTGGAATCGATGAGTTTCATGTCGGGCATTCGAGAATCGAATTTCACGATGGGCTTCGAGCTCGCCCTTGATCGCATGTTTTCATTCGCTGGATTCGGGGACGTTGACAGCTTCTTCGTACGAAATTAAAGGATATTCTAGCTCTTTTGCTTGATAATATTGTGGCGCACGAATACTGCTTCTTTCCCGAAGTTGGTGCGGACGTGGCATTTTTCTCTGCTGTCTCACGTTCAGCCCATCTCTCGTTCCGTCGACACTCTCGTTGTCCTGCGGCCTCTCCTCTGAAAAGCCCAAATAATCTGCATCGTCATCTTCGTCGTTGAGAATCTGCATGTTGTAATTTGAGTTTTCTTTTGGTGGCAGTACAAACTTGTCGTCGAAACCTTTCGACGAGGGCGCATCAACGGCTGCTTTTTCGTTGAAAATAACATCTCTTGATACGGTTTCCTTGATACCCGACCATTATGCGTTTGGCCGACTTTGTATCGAATTTCTTTCGTAATTGCTTTGGAACTTGCATGTAAGCGAGGCTTCCGAACACACGGAATGAGAAATTCTCAGAATGAGATCTCCACACGACAGTTCTGAAGTTATACTGCTCTGTTTACAGCCTCTGCCCAATGACGAATTCACTCGAAAACATTTTCTTGAGGATATTCTTTCCCGCGTGACTGAAACACTCGTGCCAAAACTTCAGATCGGCTGATGACTCGCTCACGTTGATCTCGGTTATACAGTCTTTGTGAACGGTAGGCACAGCGAAAAACATTCGATAAATCACATTCGCCTGTTTCACACCTTCCGTGACGATTTCTCCGCGTCTCGAAGTCATTACGCGATTTTCCGAGAAAGTCACTTTAAAACCTCTCGCCGCGCGCACTCCGACCGAAAATAAGTTTTTTCGAAGTTTTGTAACGTACAACACATTTTCTATCTTGGAAGAAATCCACTCATTGTTCATGAGTTTTCGGATTTTCACAGTTCCAGTGCCACGCACTTCACATTGGCTATTGTCACCGATCGATAAATACTCACCGGAGGTGATGGAGAAATCGTCCGATTTAGCGCCATTTTTCTTCGCGCTGTCATTTTTTTGTTTTGTTTAAACATTGCCAAGCATAATAACCGTTTTTCTTTTGAAACTTCTTCGTATTTTTGGTTGCCGTTGCAAATGCCGACGTCGCGCCGTCGTCTGCCAAGTATCTTGTCTCTTCCTTTAATAGTCTTTCCTAGAGATTTCCCACGCGGTTTTTAAAGCGTTGAATCTTGAAGGAAAACTGGCCAAGATTTTCGCCATAATTGCTACGTCAGACACTTTCTCGCCGACATCATTCAGCTGCGCGGCCATGTTTTGCACTTTCGCGACGTGCTGGCTTATCGTATCATTCGACTCCATTTTATATTCATGGAAACGCTGCGTCATGATGACGCTGGCGGTTTCATGGTCGAAGAAATAAAATACATGGCTTTGGCGTCGTCTTTCTTCCAGGTCTCTTCAAAGCATTGTCGATACCATGCGTGGCGAGAATCGTTCTTACCTGAAACTTCCATACTTGGTAGTTCAAACCATTGAACTTGTCCATGTGTCGTGTTGAAGTAAGATCGTCTATTTTTGTTTTCTAATCAGACACTTCATACGCCGATAAAATCTGCCTTGCACAGATTTCGTCTATTACGCTTTGCGCGCGTAATCACTTTTTTTAAATGCTTTTTAACGAACCCGAAAACGCCCTGGGCCCATAACCTGTTGGAATTTTCTTTGAAAAAGAAAACTAGTGCGGGATGCTTGTAAAGGGTCTTTATTTGGCGTAAAACGCGTAGAAAACGCGACACACCTCGTTCCATCGTGTACGAGCATGCGCACTACAATAGTAATGATAGGACGCGAAGATTCGAAAAGCACAAATTACAAAAGTGACATTTTGCGCTCGATTTTGCGAAGTTTGCGAGAAAAAAAAGTTGTATATAAAAATTTTCGGTACCTTATTCTGCCAACCACCCTCCGAATAAATATCCTGAATTCCGCTCGGATCAAAAGTAGGTAGTTTCTTATGAGCACGAATTCCGCTCAAGGGGCCTAAAAGTGCCCCTCCTATTAAAATACATTTCAAATTACGTTTCGCAAATTTGTTAGATTTTAAATTAACTCTGTAATATCACATTCATTTTTAAACAAAAATTTTAATGTATTATTTATGCATGCAAAGTACAAACTATATATTTATTATATGAGGCATGTCTATATATACTGTAGTCTGTAAAGAGAGCGGTGACAATGATTGACTCTACTTAGTTAGATAGCAATTTCTTAAGACATTCTTAAACATTCTTCTTAAACAATTTCTTAAGACATTTCGGCATGTGATGGTGTCCCTCTTCTGATAATTATTCAGACAATATATTTACACATTATATGAGTTAATGGATAATAATATGTTTAGCATGACAGTTGTTAGTTTTTATAAACATATATTTGGACAACTTTTTTTTTACTCTAATTGGTAAACAGTTCTTAGACATAATTTCAGATTTTTGTTCAAAATGTTTAAAAAATTCAATTTTGCTTAATTCTAAGTATCCCTTCAACCTACTCAAATTGTTTCTGATGTTTTAATCTTGCAAAAACGAAAATCTTACATTGAAATCTTTTATGTTATGTTTCAAAATTTTAGGAAATCAATTTTCAACCTAAAAGATTATCTTTTAACTAACTCCATTTTTGATCGAAAAATAAGACACTTTGAACAACGAATATGACTAGTATACAAAATAGATCAATTTTTTTACACAAATCAGTAATTTTTAACAAAAAAAAAGTTCAATGTAATCAATATATTTACATTTTCAACCAAACAGATGAATTTTGTACTTTTTTGTGAATTCTTGTAGAAAATAGAAACTACAATAAAGTACATAATACAGTAAAATACACAAAAAAGTACAAAATTCGTCCCAGTAATAGAAAAAAGTAGTACTTTACTGTAATTTTGATTGTAATTTATTGTATTCATCTGTAAATTCCTGTGAAAATGGCTTTATTTTTTTGTTGTTGCATTTTTTGCATAAAAAATACCACCAAGACGTTACATGCATTATATGTAATTTTTTAGCAGAATCGCATTTCTGTAGACAAAATTCTGTCTCCAAATCAATTTTCAATGGGAAAATGGTCGGTCAGTATTGGTTAATCAAAATCAATTGAAAATTGGAAAAAATCTCCCTACATAAAATTAGATTATTCTAAATGGGCGGAGTTCTTGTGCGCCCCCAAATAGTACCGCGAGCGGAATTCAGGAAGAAAAGAAAGAGGGTCCAAAAACTTGCAGCTGTAATCCTGACCGCGAGCGGAGTTCGTGTGCGCCCGGATTTAATGAACCTATGTCAAATTTCTTCGAAAACTCCGAACTCCTGCACTTGATCCTGGCTAATAATCACGGGCCGCTTCCATTTCAATTTTTTGCCTGCGATGGTAGAAAAGGGTCAGTAACTACTCTCATTCTTTTCTTCCTAGATTTCGAAGCCTATACCCTAGCTTCCTATAGGATAGGGCCTATAGTCCTATAAAATTGACTTTACAGTCGGGTACAAAAATAGATTGAGTTTTTATTTTAACGATCAATTTCTTTCAATATTTTGTGTTCGTCGTTGCTCGAGTTATTTTGGTGTTCTTAAAATAATAATTTTTTCAACAATCAAAAAAATCAATAGAAGAAATATATTTTATTGCTCCATTGTTCAACCATTAAACCGATTTTATCATTTACAATTTTTACTTATATTTACGAAAATTTGATGGCACATCAAAGAATTTTCAAAACCTGTCCGGAAATATGGATTTATATGAATTATTATTATTAATCAAACTAGCCCCAAGAGCAATAAATGCTGTGGGGTAGATTGCGATCACTATTTAAAATGTTCATACTGAATCTCTTTTTTCCTGTCCATTTTCAACTGAAATTTACTGAAATTAAATATTAAATTGAATAGACCTTGCTGAAGATCTCTGCAAAAAACTGGACTTAAATTATAAAGTCTAACACCTCAAAATACACCAAATAATCATAAATGCTTTAAAAATGCATGTCGGCAACTTTTTAATACTGTATCTATTTTCACGTTTACAATTTTTTACTGCAATGTACTGGAATTCAATATTAAATTAAATAGACCTTTCTCAAAGTCTCTGTAAAAATCTGGATTTACATTAATTAGCCTAAGTCCTAAAAATACATCCAAAAGTCATAACTGCTTTAAAATTTCATTTCGCCAATTTTTTACTACTGTATCTATTTTCAGACTTACAATTTTTTACTCAAATTGACTGGAATTGACTGGAATTCAATATAAAATTAAATAGACCTTCCTCAAGGACTCTGCAAAAATCTGGATATAAATTAATTAGCCTAAGCCCTAAAAATACATCCAAAAGTCATAAATGCTTTAGGAATGCATTTCGGCAATTTTTTCTACTCCAGTCCAGGCCTCTTCAATAAATTTGAGTAAATTTTAGTAACAAAAATTGTATTTGGGAAGTAGATACAGTATTAAAAAGTTATCGAAATGCATTTCGAATGCATTTACGTCTATACGGTGTATTTTTAGGGCTTAGACTAATTAATTTATATCCAGATTTTTGCAGGAACGTTCAGAAAGGTTTATTTAATTTAACATTGACCTGAATAAAGAATACTCCAAACTAAACTTAAGGAATATGAAAGATAAACTACTGTGCTAGACTGTACTCAAATACAATGAGAAAGGGTCAATATGAATTTTTTGGCTTGAGCCATGAAAATCGTGGACAGCTGGCCCTTCGCAAGGTATGGAGGGAAAGTACAATATTTACTACTTCTTACTATTTCTATTTATGTGCGCTCGTGGGGGCCCAGGTACTAGCAGCCCATGATTATTAGCCAGGAGCAAGTGCAGGCCTACTTTTTAATGAAAAATTATCTGAAATTATTGAAACTTTTCAGTTACCTTGTACATATATCAAGCAAGCGTCTTAGAAGTCACTGCCCTCAGGCACCAACTGAAGTGTACCAAATTTGGGCCTGAAGATGGACGAAAAAAATTTATTAACTAAGGTGGTAATTGATCGAAACTTGTATATATAAGGTGGTAGGTAACCTGGATAAATGCTTATGGACCTTATTTGTGGAGAATAACGTGCCGAATTTTTGTTTCTATAAAACTTTTTTTCCAAAACTTACCGTTTTCATGAAGTGATAAATGAACAATTTAGCTTATTTAGAATTACTTCGAAGTGAAGGTCCTTCGTTGAGTGGCCTATCATGTAGTGGTTTATCAAGTCAAATGTCAATATGTATTAAAAAACCGTATGTATATCATACGGTGGCCACTAAACCGGAATGTTGTTTAATTATTTTCTTTAGAAAACCCAATCAAATCACTTTAAATGCCATTAACTATCTCCTACAATTATGCAAGAGTCTTCAAACTCCTTTTGAAATTCTTTATAATTATTAGGACTCTAGTTGCATACTATACAGTTTTACAAACTATTTAAACATAAAAAATTGAATTTGAACTTTTTAACTTTTACTGTGCGTTTCTATATTAGTCCTTTAAAATCATTTTATTATTTTTCATTTCGATAGAATTATTTTGAAGTTACCAGATAACATTTGAACTGATTTTTAGATTTTTTTTCAATTGATTTTGTTGGTTGGAAAAAATCAGAAACCTTTTTCAACAATTGGCTTTCAGAATTTTTTTTTCTTTTAAAAATAATTTCTGTTTAAAATTTTTTAACATTCTCTGTATAATCTTTTTATTAGAAATTTTGCTAATAAATGAAACTAATTTCTCATTGCATTGAGAAAGGTTATTAAAATAAAAATATTTTTCATTTGACTACTGGATTTTAAACTTATATTTCGTGCAACGAGGATGTGCATTTCCTTATTAATAAACAGTGTTAGAATTTTGGTGGGACAAATACCGTGTGTTCTTGTGTTTGTTATTTAAGCCAGTCGCCTTTGTAAATATAGAAAGTTTCTAACCGAAAATGTCACTTTTTTATCTTTATTTTTTATTTTTAGAAGCGATATTTTGTTGTGCATGTCAAAACCGGGCCAAACCAGGCCCAGATCGGGGAACCCGACTTTGGCCAGATCCGTCATGAAACGCACGCCCCGATCGGGACCGAACCTGATAGCCCGGTCGGGATTCCCGATCTGTCCCCGATCAATTTCCGGTTCAAAGCCAGGTTCTAAATTATGGGGTATTTATAAATTAAATAATTAATACATATAAATAAATAGGTTAAGCGCCTTGTAATTACGTCCACTCTTAGTTTTACTGACGTGTTCCTTTGCATTTAGCATCCCAGTCTTTCGCGTTAGCGAAAATTTTCCTATTTGGGAAAGCACTTCTTCTCCGTGAGCATAAACTTTAGAAAAGCAACAGCTGAAAATAAATTATGGAAATTTCATTTTCACTAAAAATGGAATAGATACATTTTCAGATAAAACAATTAATCTTTAAGAAAAAAAAACAAAAAACACACAATTTCAACAAAATACAGAACTTCTCGAATAAATCGTTGCATTTTTAACTGAAAAAGATTATTGTTCATACCAAAAAAAAATAATAAAAAAGAACTAATTCTGAAAATTTAAAAAATTTTTAATTTAATTTTTAATAAAATAGGTAAATTTGAAAAAAATTATCCTTAAATAATTGTAAGTTTAAATTTGGAGCAGGTAATTTTTTAAAGGATTACAATTTTGATTTTCAAAAGGGGAATTTCTTAAAAAATTAAAATTCAGGCTTTGGGACAAGTTATGTAATTATTTTTGACTTTAAACCTCATTCTAATATTAAATATTAAAAATAATAACACTTATTCTTTTGATATTATGTTACACCGGAACCCAGCAGCCATTCAACTACTGCTCTTGGTGTCAACTCGAGAACTGAGTTCGAGGGTACAGGTCAGAAATTTGGGATGGGAAAAACCCAGATTCAGGACCGTCTTAAGATATTTTCAGGCCTGTGCTTATTCAACGTAACTACAATATTCTTTTTTATGAAGTAAAAGTACTTTATCAATTTTGTCTTAAGTTTCACAGAAAAATTATTGTAAAAATAAATAAAGAAATGTATATGTCAAATAGAGAAGAAAGCCAGTAAGTTTCAGAATCTCCCATAATTTAAGGGGAGATTAATGGATATTTGCACCATCTTTAACTCAGCACTGGGCGAGTCAGTAGTAAAAAAACGCCAGAAACAATGTACTACTTTATTATATTAATTTATAAACTTTTTTGAATTTTTAATATTAGCCAGCAGTCTACCGCTTTTTATTTTTGGAATTTTTAAATAATGATTAGATTCATCAAAAATATACCGAATGTGCTTGTCGAAAAAAAGTGTTCGAAATAACTACAACACCATTCGGAATTTCCTTCAACATCTTCTAAGTGGCGTTGCAATAGGAAACCCGGCTAAACCGGTCTGGCAGGAGTCCGGGACATGCAAATTAGCCCTGCCCGGGACAGACCATGTCAGCCCGATCTGGACCTGATCGGTAATCGGGAAAAGATCTGGCGATTTCTGCACGGGATATTTTCAAAGCTGCGGAGTAAGGAGCCGCGATCGTTATCTTGAATCTTAACAACAGAAATAATAAAAAAGTGCATTACTCCCTCTGGATGCCTCTTCTAAATGCACAGTTAAATAAAACAGAGGTCATAAATTTCCTCGAACAATTTCTTGACGAGAAAATGCACGAGATCTTTTACAACAATGTAAAAGAGCAGTCCTTGTCGATAAAGCTAACTCTTTCATACCTCAAATCATCTGGGCCTAATTCAGACAGAGAGGGTTTTATTTTTTCATGTCAGTACGGTGTCATATCCACCTGAGTATACCGTACCCAAATTTTACATCAATAAATTTCTATTAACAAGACATGCACTTAGTACCTAGGATGCATACTATCCACATGATCCAGGGAATTAGAAGAAAGAAAGCTCGACACAGGTAGATTCGGTTATTGCCGGCATGCCCTTGCGGCTTAATGTCCAAAGCAATTTGGGTAATAAGACGAATTTGATTTTAGATCAATGACTATACATTTACTTGAAATCAGAAAAATGCTATATTTACTGGGCGATGTACTATGAACATGAAGAAATGGTAGAAAATTTAGGAATCTTGTTAAAATACATGAAATTGTTTTATGTACCTTATAAATAATACATTCATAGCGAACCCCAGTAAATCAAACCATTAATTTCAAAACATAAGAAAGAAGAATTTTTAATAAAACAATACAATTTTAGAAGAAGAAGATGAATTTTTAACTAACATAATGAATCTTCAACCAAATAAATTAAATTTTCAACAAAGCAGTTTGTCTTTTTATCAAGTATTTGAAATTTCAACCAATAAGAATAATTTTCTACCGAAAAAAATGATTTTTCAAAAGATCTTTGTTGCTTCATATTTTTTCTCTTAAGAGAGTCTAGACTACCTCCGACATTTACCATAACTCTATTCAAAATTGAGTTGACACATAATTAATATCTTGTGCATCTAACAAGGGGACCTTTAGTTCTGCTTTATTTTGCTTAAATTGATACTCTCCTCAATGAAAGGTACATACAAGATGTTTTCTGAGAAAAATGAAGAAGACGCAATTTTGACCCATTTTCGAGAAAAATGCATTTTAAAAATTGCAAACGCATGGTCATCGAGCCGATGCAAGATTATTTCGAAGCGTCGGTAGATCCCTGATAGAGCACTTGGCTGATGACCGCAATTTTGTGCGTTCGATTCCCGCTATCCGTACTTTAAAAATTTTTTTTATCATAATGCTTGTTTATTCCATTTTCAAAAACATTTAATATAATTATGCCATTTGATGATTATGCATTCCTTATTTTTAATAAAAACTCTGCTTATCGTATTTTTATAATTAGTCGTTTGGACAAATGTGCATGGCAAATGGGCAATATTCCAAACGAGTGATTATCAAAATACGCTAAACAAAGTTTTTATTGAAGATAAGTAATAAAGTAACGGATAGCGAGAATCGGACACGCAACCTTGCGGCTATCAGCCCAACGCTCTACTAAGGAGCTACCAACGCACAGTGGGGTGAAATCGGAAAACGAGGTTCAAAATGACATTTAGAACGCAATTATGCACCGATTTTAGAATTTTTTTTTTTTGAAATATTCAGGACTAAATTTTTCAGAAAATGGTGAGAGTAGATTTTGTATTTTTTTGTTTATTTAATTTTTATTTTAATGGAAACATCGAAAAAAATGTCGATTTTTCTAATTTCATTTTTTATCTTCTAGACAAAATTTTTCTTATACTTCTTGTCCCTTGAATTTAGTGCACAGGGGTATAAGAAATATAAAAAAATTCTTAACTTGCATAGTTAATTGTTATAAACAAATTGTATTTAAAAAAACTCGACATTAAGTATCAACGTATATTTCTGCTCTGAAATCGCTTGCTTTCATTGTGAGGAACGTGAATATTTAAATTCAACATTAAATGTTATTTGTTTATTTTATAAACAAATTATATAAACAAATTCACATTTCGGCCGTTTTTAGGCGAAAAGAAACCGTTTTTTCTTTCTACCTTGTTGCAATTATGTTGCCAGTGATCTTTTCTGAAAAAAAATTTGCTACCTATCAATATTTTTTTATTTATAAACAAATTATATAAACAAATGCACATTTTGGCCGTTTTTAGGCGAAAAGGAACCGTTTTTTCTTCCT
>JAAAKG020057502.1:0-18024 GCA_010014905.2 Druon quercuslanigerum | reverse complement strand
CGAATTTATCAACTTGTTCAATTCTCTCATCATTCAATACAATGTTGCATATTGTTTTCTCACTCTTTCCTTCGAAACCCATAGTTTTTGTTTTATTTACGTTAATTTTAAGGCTGAACTAAATAAACAAAAACCACAGAAAAGAAGGATAAACAATTTATAAATATATGAAACTAAAAACCAAAAGCAAAACGCAAGAAATCACAGAAAACACACAGAAAAATTCTAAGCTCTACACGTGGGCTGCTTTTACCTTTCAGGAGAGTGAAGTAACGCATTGCAACGTTTTGCTTGAGGCCAAGAAGCAAATGACAGTCTATGTGATTGCCTTTTGTTTCTTGGTACAATATGAGAAACAAATTAAAATCTATGTAAATGAATGTCTTTTGTTTTTCGGCTATAACGAGATAAAGTTTAATCCAGAATGAGAGGACGAATCCTGTATAATTTATTTATATGAATAGTTTAAACTATTGTTAATTGATTTAAGCCTTTCACATGTCTGTTTTATGTGACGTTAATGATAAAAATATAGAGCAAAACCTCCAAAAAAAAACATTATGGAGGGGCGAGGGGTGAACGCTTTCTTAAAAAATACTTGTGTTCCCTAATTTGTTTATAACTATATGCAAACATTTTCGATCAATTAAGAACCGCTGAAATTAATTTTTCGAAAGTTTCTGTACCAATGAAAAGTATGTTTGAATGAATCGAATTTGAACGAAACATTAGTCCCATAATGCCAAACAACATTTATTTAAAAAAATAAAAACTGACCGAAGAGTAGAAAATCTTAAATAAACCACTAAGGAATCCATAATAGAAATTTTAATTCTCGTTTGTAGAAAGGAAGTTATGGCCATTTGAAAATACCTGCTTTGCCCGGGGGATGCAAATTTCACCCTCTGTAGTTCGAGGAGGGATGATAGTAAAAGTAAGTAAAGTAAAAGTTAATTGATGGATATACTATTATCATACAGGCAAACAAATTCTAAAAACTTTCAAGGCAATCGGAGGACATGACTTTTAAAGTTGGGGCAGTTCAGGAATAATGCCCCATAGATAGATATTCCATTTGGAAACGAGCCAGGCGGCCCTAGATGTTTACGTTTCCATCCCCCAGAAATCAGTATCAAGTAGTTTTAACTCATTATTCATTGTTCCATCGATAGCTATATAAAATTACATTTATATTAGCTGTCTAAAAATAATGAGGTTGGGGCTTACCTGAATGTCACAAATTTTCACAAGAGGGATGGGGCGAGTCAATAATAACTGTAAAAAGCGTCACGTAACAGACGGAAGGACTGGTGCAGTTAGCGATCGGATGGGTGACCGTTCGTGAGTTTTGTTTAGCCGTGTGTTCACTCATTCTAACTACTGTCGAGCGAGAGGTTTGTTACCTAGCATGGATGTTCAAACTCGAGGGTTTTAAATGTTAACGTCCAAACTTATCTGTCAGTATTCGACTGTGTTTAGGAGCTTTGATTTTCTGCAGATTTCCACTATTCTGGCCAAATATTCAGGGTAATGCGAACGCTTTTACCAAAAATCTGGCTGCAGACGGTAGGGCAGGGGATCCCGATTTTTACAAAAAGCAGGAATTGTTTCTGCAATTACAATGAATCTTGAACGAGGTGCGTAATTATATAAATAATGTTTTGAGTTAAGATCATCAAAGCGGGATGCACAGTGTTTATTTTCAATACAAAAAAGTAACAATGGCAGTTCTTCACGGCCTGCAGCTGCAAAATTACTTCGAACGCACCTGCCCACCACGTGTTTTGAGCACGAGTGTGATCGGGATCTCCGCCAAAACTTTGATTGCTCGATAGTATGCACTTGACTATACATTTCTGTGTATGTTTATGCGTACGTATATATATACATATATAGCCTATTGAAAGGTAGCGAGGGATTCTTCTTCTTTCGACATTTGTCATTTTAGGTCTGTTTTCTTTTTTTCGTCCACGACTAATTTAAAACCAAACTCCAACATGCAATTAAGCAAAGCTGAGGCAGGTGGCACGTTGCCCGCATGTTATTGGCTGCAATTGGCTGAGGCTCGCGGGGCGTTAAAGAGCTCTCTTAAAAGTCGGAGGAACATGGACAAGAAGAAGAAGAAGGTGATTCGACCCTGGCGCTTGAAGGTAACCGAGTCATGTTGTTTTTGACTCGAGTCCATTATATGCAGGGAAAAGTGCAACGCACTGCTGGCAGATGCACAAAGGTTAATATTGTCCACCTGCCCAAAGCAGCCTGCTGTTGCCTCTGCTGCTCCACCCTCCATCTTCAAAGTATCAGGGTGAACGGTAAAGGAAGTATTTAAATTATATCTGCGCAGTTTCCTCTTTTTTTGCTTTTTGCATCACATTTCACTTCAAGATTTCAGAAAAAGCTACATTCTTCGAAAAGGACAATTTTTCATGAAAATACTACCAGGGTGGTCGCAAAACTTCATTTTTAAAATTCCCTTGCTTTTCCTGGACCAATTTTTCATTTTCCCTGACCATTGATATTCAAAGACCGGGTGGTCGATTATGTACGGTTTCACATTTCACATCATATTTTTCACGTGTCATCTTGTTTTTTGTCAAATTTATGTCTTTTTACAGACATCATATGTCATAGGAGTATATGACGTCAATTTAACAACAACAAAAATAACATGTGGATTAAAAAACAAAAACAATAACATGTGAATTTAACAACAAAAACAATGACATGCGAATGTAACTGAAAATTCGATTTCAAGTATTTCCACTTTGTTTGTATTTACAATTTTATGGTGCTCATTTTATAAGCACTTGGCTTCCTCATTATAATCAATTAGCAAATATATTAGCTATCTGAAAGAGGAAGTCAAAATAAAAACATCAAAATAGGTCAAGCAAAACGTTTCGAATTAAGAAGTCTTTTCTATTCTTACATGAACTTTCAAGTATGTTAATATAAAAAGTTTTTCTGTTTAAAACAGACTTTACAAATTATAATAACGACCATAACTTCCGTACTCTTGAATACAATGGATTTGATACTATAGGTCAATCGATTCGTCTCGAAGCAAGGAATCTTTTATAATCTTGCATTAACTTTCTATTATCTTTTTGAAAAAATTTTTAACACATAAAAACCGATTTTTAGAAAACCTTTGAACGGTTTTGAGATATCAGTGGTGAAATTGGGCCCTCTAAATCCATAAATTTATCTGCAACCGTCAAGTTATTGTATTAAAAAAAAAGTGCAACATCCTTGCACACACACATACACACATCTACATACGCACACACACATCCAAACAATAATTGTTCAGATTTTAAGATAGAATTTATTTAGACGTGAGGAAACCATTTTATATTTAAAAATTGCATATGTATTTATTTCAACCAAAAACTATTACTTTTCTACCAAATAGTCGATTTTTGAAACAAAAAAAATGGACTTTTTTTGATGATAGTTAAATTTTTAATCTAAAATAACAAATGTTTTGCATAAATAAACGAATTGTTCAAAAAACTTATTGAATTTCCTACCAAAAAGACTTTTTACCAAAATCAATGGAATATTTAAATGTTTATAGAAATACTGTGACTATCTAACAAAAAATATCAATTTTCAAAAAGTAGTTAAATTTTCAAAAAAAAAATAATAAACATTAACCAAAACTCGTTTCATTTTCAACTGAAAAAGTTTAATTTTTAGCAAATAACGGATTCTCAATGGAAAACATAATAGTTGATATTTAAAGCTAGAACACGAAAATAAATCTTAAACTAAAAAGATTATTTTTATAACCAAGATAACGAATTTTCAAATACATTGCTGAATTTTTAACTAAAAAATATCAATTTTACACAACAAAATGGAAAAGTTAAATTAAAAAAAAGAAATTTGTTTTTGATAAAAAAAAACGAATTTTCAACAATGTCTTTCAAGAATTACAAGTTTTGCCCACAAAAAACACACAAATCGTCAACCAAAGAGACAAATGTTCTATAAACAAGTTAAATTTTCTCACCACAAATATTAGTTTTTTACAAAGAAGGCGAATTTTCAACAAAGTAGTTTAATTTTCAACCCAAGAGAACTAAAATTATAAATCTGCAACAAAGCAATGATTTAAAAAAAAGTGATTCAACCTTTAACCAAGTAATTCAATTTGCAATAAAAAAACATTTTAATTTTAAATAAAAAGTTTAATTTAACACAATAAGACGAATTTTCAAACCTAACAGTTGCATTTGAAAGAAACCAAAAGAATTTCTACCAAAACAAAGGGAAGCAACTGCAAAAAATAGAAATACAAATACAAATAATATAAAAAGCAAATAAATTACAAACAAAAATATATTATATCAGGGGGGGGGGGTCGTAATAAGCTTTATTTTCAAAATTTCTACATTTTTCCCTGGCCAATTTTTAATTTTCCTCGACTATTAATATTGAAAGACCATAATTAAAATAAAATATTTTATAGACGTATCAAAAAAATTTCAAACTTAATTTACGAAATGGCAAATTTAGTATCCTTAACTGTTGTTTAAATACCATCTTATAGAAATTCCCTGACTTAAAAAAAAATTTATTCCCTGTTATATTATTTTTTAACCAAATTGTTGAATTTTAAAGCCGAAGGGATGAATTATATACAAAACACAGTATGATAACTACGAAAACATTTTTTATTGGAATAAGGGCCGATAATATTTATTTGTCTTGTGTTCTGCCTATAATTAAAAAATGTATATTTATTTAAAAATTAGATTTTTTAAGTTTCATCCCGGACGGACTCACTGGATTTATCAGTAAGGTTATGTGAATCAGTCCTACATTATTCATTATTCATTATTCCTACATTAGTCCTTCATTATAATGTATACATTCAACAACAAAAAAGTTAAGTTTGTTTGTCAATTTGTCCGATTTTGCAGTAAATAATACAGTGAATTTCAAGCACGGATAGGGGTTGAAACTTAATATAATTGATAAAAACTTGATTTTTTTTTTACGCACAATAGTGTATAAAACCAGAATTTAAAACAAATAAATATTGTCGATCCTAATGCCCATAAAAAATATTCTTTACAGTTATCTACAAAGCGGTTGAATTTTCAACTCAAAAATAGTAAATTTTTATAAAGATATTTAATTTAAACCGAATAATTTAATTTTGTACGAAATTGTTTATTCTTCAAACATATTAAATTACTGTAGACCCAAACAGTTGTTTTTTTAATCAAAAAACGTACCCCAGTTTGTAAACCCCCCCCCCCCCCCTCCCCATTGGTAACGTTGTCTATGAAGGCCCCCCGAGCCTAAGGGTAACACATTCGGTTTATCACCGTCATACTGCGGGGGATCAAGGATTTCATATGAGAAAAGTGAGAAAGGGTAGGAGGAGTCATAAGGGAGAGGGGGTACAGATTTTTGGATCAATCTAGGTTGAGAAAACAACCTGCACGAAGAAAAACGGACATTAAGAGTTAAAATCTTGGATATTCATATACGGTTTTTATCCGGAACATCGCTACATTATCATGAAGACCTTTAAGCATTAATTGATTTGTCTAGGCCTAGGGACTTCAAAATTTTTTACACAATATTTATCTTTGATGGGTGCAGTTGATGTGAGATGGAAGCAGACAGAGGCAGGCAGGTCGATGCCTCGAGGATGCACAAAGGGCTTAAACCTTAACCACGAAGAATATCATCCCAGCAAACCCATCTGCCGACAGATGTTATTGAGCCCAGCGAAGAACAAGTTCCGGGCCTATATTACACTTCGAACCCTCTTCGCCTTAAAACCCCAACTCCCACTTAGCTGACCCGCGTTCATTCCCTTTACTTTACTTCTTGGGCACACATTTCCCCTTTCCCCTTCTTCATATGTGCATCCTGCACGTTACACCTGCTCGAAACCTTCTTCCTATCCTGCAGGAGATTACATGCTACTAAATACAGATTCATTAAAAATTATCACTTTCAATTTAAACAACTGGCACGCAGGTTTATTAAAAATTCAATGTGCTCAAATAAACATCCAATTCTCACACTTGCTGTTAGGGATGACTTGAAATTTTAGACCCCCTTCCCCCTATTGGAAGGATTCGTAAAATGTTTCTCACCCTCTCTTCTTAGGTAAGATTTTATACAACTTTAGTCTCGATTTTAGTCAACATATCGCAGAAGGTGTGGATCTCGGGACAGTGAAGGTACGTGGGTTATTGTTTGCAGATGATCAAGCTGTCCTTACAGAGTTCATCGGAAGCTTACAGAGAATGGTGTGGTATTTGCAGGGAAGAGTGAAAAAACAGCATGCGTACGTATAAGATTCGAATTTAGTCGATTTAAGGGGGGGGGGGGGTGGAAAAAACTCTTCTTCATAACACGCGAATCGAAAGTTCGACCTTCGTTGCCTCTTGAGCGGGTCGAAAATTGTGTTTTCAAACCTAGACTAAACAGTTGAAACAAGTCTGGCTCGTGTGAAACATCACACTCGTCAGAAACCGCCGTCTTTAGCCTCTATCTATGCAATATACTTGTTCATTGACAAACTCTTGCATATATTAAATTTTCGTTTTCGAGGGCATGTGAGTTGTGACTGTCTGTCACGTGACTAATTAATACATGTTACATTCGACGCCTTTATTTTTCGAGAAACGAATATATTGTGCTAAGATTTTGGCAAATGGTTCAAAATAAAAGTCATAAGTCTGCCACACCCACTTAAGTTTTTATTTTGCTTGTTTATAATGCCATTTTATTAATTTGATTATAGCCAGCGCACTAAAGTCTCGTTCGCAACCATTTCCCAAAATTTCAGCACAATATATTAATTTTTGTAATCATAATGTCGCCGAGGATAATAAAATGTAATTGGTCACGTGACTGACTGTTCTTAAAAAGAGAAAGTTCCAATTATTTTTGCCTTATTATGACATGTTTACCCAATTTGATAGAGAATTAATGATCAGGGATGGACAGATGAATGACTAACGCCTAACATCAGTCAAAAAGGTCTATAGGTTTTCGCTCGGGTTCACACCATATTCGGAAAGATTTATTCTCGGTTTTATTGGTATGTAATATTTTCTCTTTAGCTCAAAATGTATCGAATCTATATATTGTGTTTAAATCTCGTGCAAAACTTAAATTGTAAGGCTACATTTCTCTTTTTTTAAATAATATCTCAATCTCTTCCTGGTACAAGCTGTAAACTCTTGAAGGGGGGGGGGGCGATAAGGAAGAGCGATCGCCTTTGTCTTTGTTACACTTTCACTTTCTTGATTTACGCGAACTGCCTTCTCTCTCCTATAATTGCACCTCGTCTATCCCTCTAAGTCTCAGTCCCTAAGATTCATGAAGCGACGCAGTCTCTAGCCAAGTCTAGACTCGAGACTCAAGACTTATGTATTACATAGCTGACTTTCACCAACCGGAAGTCGCTGTATTCTCGACCTCATCTACGTCCTTGCAATCCTTTTGAATTAGCACGCGAATTACCAGAAATCTCGAGTACCAGCCTAGATTGAAATGAAAGTATAGTTGGACGATGCTGATCGCTCAACCATAAATTTTGGATCCTTGTATCTCTTCTTGCGATATTTGTTCATACAATTTGAAACTCTTGATAAAAATTTGGCTTTGCCCGGATAAACTGACCAATAGGGGACTTTATTTATAGACTATAAACAAATATATAACATATACTGAAACGAAAGTTGCTGTCAAAAGTGATATGATCCTGAAAAATGACCTAGGGGGCGTTGAAAAACTTTGCCACGCTGTCTTGAAAACTTTTGCCACTCCTCCCCTTATTCGTCACAGATCGTCATACGAAGGCCGAAGATCAAACCCCCCAAGGTGACAAATACGAACACCCCCAGACCCTTTATGATCAAAATTTTTTCTTTTATTTTATTTGCTAAACGCTTAAAATAAAAGATACAAATATAATATCTTTACTGAAATCATGCTCAAAAATGCTCAAAACAACGTAGAAATACGGTGATTTTCATGGAAATATGACAATAATATGGGAATAATTTGTTTTAAATAAAATTAATGTTTATAGGTACTATATTGGATACAATATATGGATCGCTTAGGATTAACAGTCCAAATATATTGCATTTTCAACAATGTTTTAGAAAAAAGTTGACTTCTAAACCTAAACAGATGAATTTTTTACTAATACTCGAAAGTCTCGAGATATGATTTTTCAAAATTTGGTAATCGGGAAAAATTATTTGTTTTAAATCGCTCATTGTAAAAGAAGTTTTGAACAGAAAAAATTATTCTTGTTCTAAAAATACGCATTCACCCACAAGCTTTGCAATATAGTATAACATACCTCCTGTTGCTTTTCTTCATAACAACAGAATGCATTTTTATAAGCAATTTTATTTATTTTCAACTTGGAACATTTTTTTCCCCGTTTTTATTATCTTAATTTTTTGTCCAAGATTCTCAAATATGCAGGAAAAATTTTAGAATGGAAAAATGAAATTGTACAATCAGTCGCACATGTTGTAGCGAACGAGCTAACACTAAAAAGTTACACTTGGAGCTAAAACTCTCAGTAACATTTGAAGTTTTCATGTTTCCATTCTTAAATTTATCCTGCATATTTGAGAATCAGGAACAAAAATGTTAAGGTAAAAAAACGGTAAAAAGTCTTCCAAGTGCAACATAAATAAAATTGTTTATAAAAATGCACTATATTGTTATAAAAAAAAGAATAGGAGGTATGTTATACTATTTTGCAAAGCTTGTGGATGAATGCGTATTTTCAGTACAAGAATAATTTTTTCTATTCAAAACTTCTCTTAAAGTGAGCGATTGAAAACAAATGATTTTTCCCGATTAAAAATTTTGAAAGAAAAAATACGTGTAGATTATTTTTTAAAACACAAAATGCGAAAACAAAAGTTTTGTAGAAAAAAAATTATGACTGTAAATCTCCCATGTAATGACCCATATATAATATAATATATATTCTCAACCAAAAAT
This sequence comes from Druon quercuslanigerum, assembly GCA_010014905.2. Classification (NCBI taxonomy): domain Eukaryota; kingdom Metazoa; phylum Arthropoda; class Insecta; order Hymenoptera; family Cynipidae; genus Druon; species Druon quercuslanigerum. The sequence goes on along the minus strand of JAAAKG020057502.1, from coordinate 9,012 downwards.
ATAATAGTTGATATTTCCAAACAAAATATTTTCACCATTAAATAAAAAACAGTCGACTTTAACCCAAAAAGGTGAGTTCTTTAAAAAAAAGTAGAATTTTCTACCCAAAAATATGAATTTCAAATCAAAAACTTAATTTTCAACGTAGAAATAGTTGAATTTGTAGTTTAAAAAATTGGATTTTAAACAACAAAAAACGAATTCTCTATGAAACTCTATGAAATTTTTAACGCAGAACTATGAATTTCTTGTCTTGTTATTCAATTTTACATTAAAATAATAGAATTTTCAACGCAAAAAGATCAATTTGGAAGAAAACAGTTGAATTTTGAAGGTAAACAGGTGAACTTTCTGTAAACAATTTCATTTTTAACCCGAAAATATAAATTATCAACAGAAAAGTTCTTTTTTAACCAAACAGTTGAATATTCAACTATTTGCAAATAGTAAATAGTAAATATTAAGGTAGAAATTTTCTTTTTGTTGTTTATTATGTAAGCGGAATTATTGTAAGGAATGGAAGTCATGTAAACCCTTAGGGGACACATTATGAATAAAGAAGAAGAATATTCAACTAAAACGATCAATTTTCAACCAAAAATAATATAGTCGAATTTGTACTTCAAAAAATTTACTTTCATACAAAAATAAACGAATTCTCTACAAAACAGTTGAGTCTTCAACCCGAAAGTATGAATTTTCAACAAAAAACCTCATTTTCAATAAAATAGTCAAATTTTATATAAAAGCAATACAATTTTGACGCAAACAGATTAATTTGAAATAAAACAGTTGAATTTTAAAGGTAAACTTTAAAGGTGAACTTTCTGCAAAAAGGTCTACTTTTTAACCCGAAAATATGAATTATCAAGAAAAAAATTTAATTTTAACTAAATAGTTGAATATTCAATTAAAATCGATCAATTTTCAACAATAAATAGAAAGTTAAATTTTTAGTTTAAAATGTTGATTTTAAACAACAAAATAACTTTTAAGCAAACGATGCATCTTAAAGAGAAAATATTAATGTTTAAGAAAGTTGTGCGACTTTCGAATTAGTGGTTGATTGTTTAACCTGAAAAGATGAATTCACAACTGAAAACGAATAATTTTGAACTAAAAATGGAATAGTTAAATTTTCAGTTAACAAAATTAAATTTCAACAACAAAAAACGAATTTTTAACAAAGTGGTTTAATCTTAAACCAATAAAATGAATTTATTGTAACTAAGTAGTTGATCTGTCTATCAAGTAGTTGAATTTTCAAGCAGAAAAGAAGAATTTTTAATAAAAAATTTAATAGTTGAATTTTTAACTGAAAACGATTAGTTTTCAACCAAAAATGGATTAGTGAATTTTTAGTAAAGAAAATTAATTTTTATTTCAAAGAAAACCAAGTTTCAACAAAATAGTTCAATCTTGAACCAGATAAGTAGTAGAATTTTTAACCAAATGAGATTAATTCTAAACCAACAATATAATAGTAGACTTTTCAATTTAAAAAAATTAACTTTCAACGAAAAATAGTTGAATGGGGTGTAGAGCAAATACTGAGGCGAAATTTCACTCATTGAGCTGACATCTTAATTTTTAGTATTTTGTATTATTGCAAAGAGTATATGGATATTTTTGTGTTAGGAAATGAAATAGAAAAATTATGGTTATAGATCGGTGCACCCCAGCCTAGAAAAGGACATTTGTTGGAAATTGAACCTGCACAATTTTTTTCCGTAATTACCGCATCGAAGTCTAAATGTGGTTCAAAATTTCATTATTAATAACTTCGAAGAACAACTTTTTGTTGAAATGACATTTGCCTTACATTTCGAATTCCCGTCTTGTTTATTTAAATAACACGTTTTTTACGCAGCACTGTTCCGAACAAGCCCACTCATCAATATCTCTAATAATCACCCCAGGCGAAGAGCTTTACAAAGTCAAAATGTGTAATAGATAATACAAAAATATGTAAGCTTGCTGATGATCACACCCATATCTTTACTCTAATCGCATCCACCAAGGAAGGGACTTCCAGTACGTTCATACATTTTCTCATGAAAGCTCTTGCATTTCTATGGGGTTTTGTATCTATTCGAGCTAGGGTCTCATTCACACACATTCCCTTAACCTTTTCCTCGGTCTGCCTCTGGGCACGCTACACTTTACTACACCTAAATATACTTCTTTCTACAGTCGTTCTCCTTTAATTATCTCAACGTAAGAAAACCTTCTCAACAAATTTCTTTCATTCTTGTCAACTAGTGTCTCCTCTACACCATATTCTTTGAGGATTACTTCATTACTCACAGTAAAGTGGTTGCGAGTACAGAGTTAAATATTGCAATTTTAGCTTAAAGTAAAAGTAAAAAAATTCGGAAACCACTGTTTGCCATAAAGATTTATAACAGTTTTAAGAAGCACAGCATCCAAATTCAGGACAAGGATAATTTGATGAATATATATATGTAAAATTTAGATCGTCTCTAAAAAAAGAAGCTGTTTAAACACCTGAGAATATTTTACATCATTCTGAGCCATTCCTTGTCGTGTATTCTGCTTTCATAACTTACAATTATAAGGGCAGACTCTCGTCCCCATATTCTTCAACCCTGGCAGGGTGCGAGAGGTAAAAGCAGAGAGCACGCGACTCGCAGACGGCAGGTGTGTTCAGATTGTTGCACCCGGCAGATGTTGCCCCGTCCCGGCCCGTCTTTCTACGTAACCTTCGGCTGGTCCTGGTCCTTCTTTCACTTGCATTGCTCCTTTTCTCTTCCTTTGCGTCGACTTTATTCTCCTTCTTTTTTCCCTGTTTTTTCCCTTCCCTGCTTCTCGGCTCGTCAATACAAAGGCGCACCCGGAGGAGCACCCGGAAAGTTCAACTAACTCTAAATTAGTGCAACTATAAATATACTTACTTACATTCTTCTCAACAGAATATGTATACTTTTTATGCAAATTAACGACGACTTTGGTTTCTTTATGATACAATATATTATGATTATGTTCAGGGAAAGAAACAATTTGACATACAAGTATTATTTAATTCTATTCTGTCTAGCATTTATCAACATCATATGTACAGGGTGGCCGCAAAAGCGTGGCCAAACAACTTCATTTTCAAAATGCCTTAATTTTTGTCTGACTAATTTTACATTTTTCCTGACTATTATTATTTGAAGATCAAAACTCTAATTACGTAATTATTTTTTTATATAGTCTTTTATAAATGGAATAAAACAGATATCTGTACTGATTTGCAAAATTTTGTACAATGTCCTGATTTTTCATGCCCTGAATCAGTCCATGGTTAATATTATAAAATCATGTAAAATTTTATGAAATCTGATGATACTTCCTGAAATCCTGGAAAATTTACTCAAATATCTTGAGAACTATTAAAATCCCCTAAATTCATGAAAAGCTTCAGAAATATTACAAAGTCCTTTAGAATTTTTAAAAAATATTTTAAGACCTCATAGGTCCCGTAAAATCGTTCCACATATCCGAAACTTTAGGACATTCCTTACAATTGCATACAAATGTTTTAAAATCCCTTGAAATCATCAAAATCCTTAGAAATCTTTCCAAGTTTTTTTAATCTCTTAAAAATTCCTTGAAAGCTATTAAAATTTTTTTAAATACCCTCAAATATTTTAAACTCTTTAAAATTATTTGAAATACCATAAAAACTTTTTAAATCTCTTGAAAGTTTTTTGTGCAATTTAAATAGCATACCCTCAAAATCTTTGGAATCACTTCAAACTATTGAAATCTATTTAAAATACCCTAAGATATTTCAAATCCTTTGAAACTTTACGAATTTCTTTTGATTGCCTAGAAATGATTAAAATCTATTAAAAATTCCTTGGAATATTTTAAAATATCCTAAAATCTGTCAAATTCTTTGGAACATCTTTAAATTAATCAAATGTATTAAACATTCCTTGGAATCTTGTAAAATACTCTAATATATTTAAAATCCTTTGAAATCTTTTGAAATACCTTGGGAGTCATTAAAAAATTACGTGAATCGATCAGGAGGTGAGGAGGTCTGTCAAATTATCATTCACCAGGTTGAGAAGGTGTTTGAAGTTCCTGAAAAATATATCACATATTTTTTGAATGGCCCTTGAAACTTTTTAAATCTCTTGAAAATGGCTTGGAAATTAACAAATATCCCAAAAGCTTTGAAATCCCTTCATATTATTGAAATCTATTAAGAATTTTTTTGAACCTTTTAAAATACCTCTAAACATTTTTTAAAATTCAGGAAATTGTAGAAATAGGTATAGACCTGAATTCAATAGTAGATAATCCATGGGTTAATTTGTTGAATGAAAAGTGACTAAAACGTGATTTGAAAAAAATCACCGACAGTCCGGATTATTCTTGACAGTTACTTAAAGTGCATTCTACAGAAATTTCCTGATTTTAGAAATTTTGTTCAAAATCTCTAAACTTTCCCTGACCAACTAAATTCCCTGACTTGTCCCTGATGTCCAAGTTTTCTCTTATCAGCGACCACCCTGTATGTATCAGTTTGGGCTCATTCTATTCTTTTCTTGTAACTGTGTAAAAACTTAGTGCCAGATCGTTTAATTAAATCTGAGGTCCATAAATTGTAGGAAGTTTATCCCGCCAATACAGCCTAATTGACAAATGTCTAACTACTACGTCGCAATTGACTGACATGCATACTTTCTTAACTGAAAACCGATCTCGACGCAAAAAATAAAGAAAGTGTTTAACTCTAGTTCTAAGACGTAGTTTGCTTTAAGAGTAGGGCACGTGATATGTATAGATGAGGTGGACCATTGAACTTATCAACACATTTCTTTCTTACTTATTATTTCTATTTTAAAATGAGGCCAATGTTCGCTTCCAGGGACAAACTGTGCAAACTAAAAGTTATCAGGAGTCATTTTGGAGACGATATCACTCAGGTTGAGTCAGGTTGAGTACACAGAATAGTATTTTTAGTCAGGGACATTATTCAGGCCAGGTGGCACCAATTCAGCCGAGGACATTCTGTTATCGGTAGGTAATGACAATCACATCTTTCAAACACGTTACAGCAAAAGCTAAAACTGTTAAGACTGTCGCCACTTGTTTAAATGTTTTCAGCTCGGTACTTATACCTATATAGGGTGATTCTTCATTTCGTACACCGTAACCTCTTAATTTAATTCAGTCGAAAATTCATTGATTAAAATAATCAATCATGCTTTGACTGAAAAATCAGTCATTTCTGCTGATGAAACAGTCGTTGTAACTGACGAATCTGTCAATAATGCTGACTGAATCAGTCACTTGATATGACTGATCTTCTGCAAATAGTGACCTAAATTTTAATGAATGATTAAAGTTAACCAAAAATGACTTATTAACAAATTAAAACTTACGGATTAAATCAATTTTTACATTAAGATTCATGAGAGTGTAATGTAAGGCAAATTTTCGACCTCTGGTTGTTAACGGATCTTAACGTTCCGGAACTCACAGAGCCCAAAAATCATGAAATTTTGTCAGTTTCCGTCTATCTGTGTCTCGCTGTATGTATGATTACCTTAATGTTTTACCTAAGTAAAAATTCTTCGAATTCGTTTCGACTTGAATTGCCTCCAATCAAGACATGCTTACGTCGAAAAAGTCGACTTCAGCATGTCTCAGTTCTGAGACGGAGCCAGACTTCAAATTATATCTTGGAGACAAGTTTCTATGACTTGAAGACATATTTTTATGTCTTGAGTCGCATATTTATGCATCCAAAACAAGCGGCTTATAACTTCGAGTGTATACTTACCCTAAAAAAGGGCCATTTCGATTGTCATAAAAGCTAATCTTTGTTAATTATTAAAAAATCTTGTATATTTTTATATAATATATATCCAATCAATTCATTTATGGATTTTCATTTGTATTATACTTGTTTGGCGAGGATATCGAAAACGTTGTTTGTTTTTACATATTTCTAATGGTTTAGGAGATCCTTCTAGAAAGATACAATTTTAATTTTTTTTAAAGAAATTTTTAAGGGTTATCCTCGTTCAGACCCACAGAATGCGAATTTTTAAATTAAAAATAACAAATTTAATAATTACAAATTTTTCATTCGTCAATTTTAATTTCATTTATGAGTCGAAAAAGGTTTGACCATCTCAGCCAAGACAAGGCTCCTCCTGAGACAAGTAAAAGTCGTCTTACCCAAGACAAGGCTCGACTTGAGACAAGTAAACGCTGCTTTACCTCCCGTGACCATAAACGTAAAACGAAGGCTTATGTCTCGACTCAGTTTTAAGACGCAGGCAGACATCCATGTCTTGGAGACAAACTCAAGACATCACCAAGTCAAACTCAAGTCGAAGCATTTTCACTCAGGTAGTCACGCTAACTTTTGAAGGATTTAACCAATCGAATCAGCCTTTGATACACTTATTAACGTTCCCAAAATGAAGGGTAAGTTCGTAAAGTAGAAATTTCCAACCTGAATAAAAAATTTAGAGCATTTTAAAATTTTGAATTTTTTTTTACCTTTTAGAAATTTTTGTAGAATTTTCTTAATGGCGGGTAGAAGACTTGCAAATTATCCAAAGAAAATTTTTAATTTCGATAAAAATTAGAATAGTTGTATATACTCGAAAATTTTGAAAATATTCAGAAAAATAATAAAAAATATTTTTCTTATATATTAAGAAATTTCACCCTAATTCTGTACTAAATATAAAGTACATTTAGAAATTATCTCCGTGATAAATTTTTCGATTAGACAAAAATTCAAAAAGTTAGAGCTTTTTCAAAATTTGAAAAGAAAAATGTATGAGTTTTAGAAATGCTTGTTCTTATATATTATATATTATTATTAATATATTATTACAATAAAATTTTCAAATTCGATAACAATTCAAAAATTTATATGCTTTTCAACATTTTGAAAATTTTCAAAACAAGGAAAAAATCATTTTTTTAATAGGTTAAGAAGTATCAATCCAAATTTCTACAACATATAAAATATATGCATTTCGAAATTATTCTTATGAAATTTCTTAACTAGACAAAAGTTCAAAAAGTTGGATCATTTGCGAAAATATGCATTTTTTGTTGTTTGGAGATCTGTAAGTTTAAAGCGTTGTTTTTAGTAGATTTGAACAAGATTTACAAATTATCGTGATGAAGTTTTTCAATTAGACACAAATGAGACTGTAATCGTCAAAGCCGTAGGTTCTTTGAAAATCTTCTTTAAAAACAAATAAAAAAATTTAAGTTACAATTTATAGGTGTAATTTCTCAGAAATTTAAATCATAGTTTTCGATTTAAGTTATAATATATTTATGATTTTTGAAAAATGTATTTAAAGTATACGCATTAAACGTACGAAAACGAGCGCGAAGCTCGAGAGCATAACCACGCGCTCTAGGAGCGCTCAAACTTGGCGCAAAGCACCGCGCCCTCAGCGCGCAATGTGAATATGCCCTCGCAGCGGGCATATTTTTTTAAATTGGAAACTCAACTAATTGGTTGAAAGGTGAACTACTTTATTAAAAATGCATTTTTCTGGAACATTCATCATTTTAGTTGAAAACTTATTTCTATGGTTGAAAATTTAACTATATTTTTGAACATTCATTGTTTTCTTGGATGAAAATTAATTTCTTATCTATTCAATTTTTTATTTATCTATCTTTTTGTTTTTCATTCCTCATGTTGAAAATTAATTTTTTTTAAATAAAAATTTAAATATTCGATTTCTGGTAAAAGATTCATCTTTTTTGGCAGAAAATTATTATTTTTTGTTGAAAATATAACTATTTTCTTAAAAGTTGAAATTCACTTTTTTCGTTAATTAATCGCTTACTGTAGTTAGAAATTCATTTCTTTGGATTGAAACTTTACCTTTTTAAGATGAAAATTCAACAGATTATATAATTAAAATTGAAACCTAACTGTTTAAAAAAATACATTATTGTTTATAAGTATCTTCTATATCAATGGTACTGGCGTCTTTTTTTAATTTTTAAAGTTTTTTCTACTTTTCACTCAATGCGGCAAAACTTAATGCAAGTTAACAAAAATAATTATCTAAACACTTGATTATTCTTTTGTATCTATCTTCTCTCAGAGTAGTGCTAGATAGTTACCCTTTTTTTTTAAATCTACAGTTTCGCTTTCACTTTTTAGTTATGAACAAATAATACATGAACATGAACAAGAATCATTTTTAAAATACTATTGTGTATTTTTGAAAGTGAATTGTTTTGTACTATTTTGCTAATAGTTAAAAAATATTCGTTTAAACAAAAATGCTATCTTTCAGTAGAAATAAAAACAAATAATGGAATAATTAGGAGTAGATGAGATGATTATGTCAGTAAATAACACCTAATTTTGGTTCTAATTACAATACAAAGTTTATTGCAAAGTGTAAAAGAAAATTGAGGAAATATGTTGTCATCGATGATAATACACATATATCCCCGAGTAAAAATGCTTCGACTTGAGTTCAAATTGGTGATGTCTTGAGTTCGTCTCTAAGACATCGATGTCTGGCTGCGTCTCAAAACTGAGTAAGGGAAATGCCTTCGTCTTACGTTTATGGTCATGGGAGGTAAGATAGCGTTTACTTGTCTCAAGTCGACCCTACTCTTGGCTAAGACGACGTTTAATTGTCTCAAGACGAGCCTTATCTTGGCTGAGATGGTCGAACCTTTTTAGACTCATAAATGAAATTAAAATTTATGAATGAAAAATTTGTAATTATTAAATTACATATTTTTAATTGAAAAATTCAGATTCTGTGGGTCTGAACGAGCATAAAACTTAAAAATTTTCTTCAAAAAATTAAAATTGTTACTTTTTAGAAGGATCTCCTAAGCCGTTAGAAATACGTAGAAACAAACAACATTTTCGGTATCCTCGTCAAACAAGTAAAATACAAAGGACAATCCGTAAATGAATTGATTGAATACATATATATATATATCTCACGGTAGTGAGACGTGGTTATGGCTGAAATT
>JAAAKG020057491.1:0-10473 GCA_010014905.2 Druon quercuslanigerum | reverse complement strand
AATAGAATTAGTGCGTTGCTTTCTGTTTTATTTTTCGCCTGATAAAGTCGATTTATCATTCGGATTTGTTTCGTGTGCTTAATACCATGAAATGTGTTAATATTCGTAGTGGAGTCAGCATCAAACGGGTGGTCCTGAGTCGGCACCACTGTGGGTTAAGTCAGCACTCTCGCGTTTTTCAGAGATGGAGCGCGTGCCTGCTAAACCATTTTTATCGTATGACAGGTTCATAGAATTCCATTTTCTTCTATTCTTGTGAAGCAGCTACAGGTGTATTTTGAAAAGTTCAATAGAATTAGTGCGTTGCTTTCTGTTTTATTTTTCGCCTGATAAAGTCGATTTATCATTCGGATTTGTTTCGTGTGTTTAATAGCATGAAATGTGTGAACATTCGTAGTGGTCCTGAGTCAGCACTAAACAGGTCGTCCTGGGTCGGCATCTTTTTTGCTGCTTTTTAAATTGTTTTTTTTGTGTTATTTTATTTTGTTGTGTTAAAGATCCATGTTACTCGTCACTTGATGTTTTTTTATTTTGTTTTGACTGCAAGTTACTTGTCTCTGGTGGGTGGCCTTTTGATTTCCATGTTTTCTCATTGACTTTTCTCTGGTTTTTTGGCGTTTTCAGAGAACGTTGTTTAAACGCAAGAAACGAAAGCCCGAGATCCCCTTGTGCTTCGATGCGTATTGGGGGCTCAGGACCAGCGAGTGCTAAATTAGGACACCATTTTGAGAAGCAGCTAAAATCGACTTCTTCACTTTTCGCTGCATTTCGACACCAAAAATTACTCCAAACTACTCCAAATGACATAGAATTGTAGGTAAAGGATCGTGGTAGCTGACCAATGACATTAAAGCGCCATTAAATCTTATTTATCCTCTGTTTTCGACCCAATTCTTACTGTGCCGACTTAGGACTACTGGCCCCTATTATGTAATTAATTAAGTTTATTTTTAATCAAAAAACATTGCGACGCACTAGTCTGCATCATATTTTCGTTTTCAAAAATAAATTTGCGGCACATCTGCAGACTTTAAAAAAAAATTAAATTCATTGATATCTAATTAAAAATTTGAAAAAACTTAATTGAATTTAGCAAGTTTAAAATAAGCTTTAAAATCTGAAGGGAATTTATTACAGGGAATAACTAATTTCTGATGAAAGAAGTGAAAAATGACTACCAAACAATTCAAGTTAAATTAAAAAAATTCAAAAAATTTTTTAAAAAGTTTGAAATCGAAACAATTCTTTTTATTTTAGTAAAAATTGAGTAAAATTAGTGGAATTTGAGGGAAGCGGAAACTATTCGATGAAATTTGGAGAATTAAAAAAATTCAAATTATTGACAACAATGCAAAAATATGAACAAAATTCATTAAATTCAGAAAGTTTAAAATGAGTTTAGGAAAATTTAAGGGAATTTAAAATAATTTGATGAAATGCCTGAGAATTTAAATACAGATTAAGAGAATTTAGGATCAAAATAAAATACAAACTTTTGTAAATTCCAAAAAATTCATTGACTTAATTAGAATTGAGTAAGTTTACAAGAATCCAAGTAAATTGAAGAGAAAATTAAAGAGAATTCCAAAGAATTGAAAAGAATTCAAATCTTTTAAACCCAGCTAATTCCTTACCAAGAAAGAGACTAATGACTATAAAAAATTAAAGTTAGATTTTAAAAAATTCAAATGGATTGGAAAAAATGTTACAAATCGAAAAAATTCCATTTATTTCCGTAAAAATGTAGTGAATTTAGTGGAATTTGAGGAAAACAGGAACCATTCGATGAAATTTGGAGAATTGAAAAAATTCAAATTAATTGACAACAATGTAAGAAAATGAAAAAATTCATTAAATTCAGTAAGTTTAAAATGAGTTTAAGAAAATTGAATGAAATTTAAAAGAATTTGATGAAATGCCTGAGAATTTAAATTGATGTTAAGAGATTTTAGGATCAAAATAAAATAAAAACTTTTGCAAATTCCAGATAATTCATTGACTTAAATAGAATTGAGTAAACTTAGAACAATCCAAGTAAATTGAAGAAGAAAATCAAGAGAATTTCTTAACAATTGAAAATAATTCAAAAACCAACATTTCGAATCTTTTAAACCCAGCTAATTCCTTACCAAGAAAGTAACTAATCACTAAAAAATAATTCAAGTTAGATTTCAAAAAATTCAAATGGATTGGAAAAAATGTTAAAAATTGAAAAAATTCCATTTATTTACGTAAAAATGTGTTGAATTTAGTGGAATTTGAAAAAAACGGAAACAAATTTATGAATTGAAAAAATTGAAATTAATTAATAACAATTAAAAAATATGAAAAATGCATTAAATTAAGTATGTTTAAAATGAGTTAAGGAAAATTCCAGGGAATTTAAAATAATTTGACGAAATGCCTGAGAATTTAAGTTGAGGTTAAAAGAATTTTTTAACAATTAATTTGGTTTCAAATGAATTGGAAAAAATTTTTTAAATCGAGAAAGTTCCACTTATTTCAGTAAAATTTGAGGGAATTTAGTGGAATTTGAGGAAAGCGGAAAGAAATCGATAAAATTCATAAAAATTAAAAGGCAATGAAAAATATTTCAGAATAACAATTTAAAAATATGAAAAAACTTCTAGGGATTTTAGAAAGTACTTTTAAAATATTTAAAATCCTTTGATCATCTTATCAGTTGACCTCAAAATGAATTAAATAAAAGATTTTACATTTTTTTAAATCCACTGAGAACTGAGTAGAGTTAGAAGAATTCAAGTGATTAAAAAAAATAAAAAATAATTCCAAAAACTAATTAAAAAAATTTCTTCAAATCTTTGAAACGTAATCCCGTAACATCTTTTTAAATATCTCAAACCCTTATAGGTCATGTGAAATCGTTCCACATATTCCAAAATTCTTGAAAATTTTTTTTCCCAAAATATTTCAAACGCTTCAACATCCCTCCAAAGTAATAAAAAAAAATCTTCGGAATCTTTTCAAATTCCCTGAGATATTTAGAATTCTTTAAAATCTTCTGAAACTTCTTGAAAGTTTAAAAAGATCTTGAAAATTCCATATAATTTTTAAAAATACCATAAATTATTAAAAATTCCTCTAGATCATTAAAATATATTAAAAATTCCTCAAAATCTTTAAAAATGAATATTTTTTTTAAACTTCTTTAATTTTTAAAAAGATCTTTAGAAATTAAATAAAATTCTTAAAAATTCAAGGTCAATTCAATCCAAGAAAATTTTAAAGAATTTAAAAGAATTCGGGATGAATTTAAAAACGAAAATTTTCAAACATTTTAAGCCCTACTAATTTATAACGAAGGAAGGGAATAATGTCTACACAATAATTAAAAATAATTCCAAAAACTAGTTAAAAATATTTCTTCAAATCTTTGAAACCCTACGAAATACTTTATTTCTGTTGAATACATTATTTAAAATACAACCTTATCAAATCTCGTAAAATCTTTTTAAAACATTTCAAACCCTTATATGTCCTGTAAAATCGTTCCAAATCTTCCGAAATTCTAGAAATTTCTTTTTCCTAAAATATGTAAAATGCTTCGAAAGACCTCCAAATGTATATGAATAATTAAAAAAATTCTTTGAAATGTTTTCAAACTCCCTGAAATATTTAGGATCCTTTAACATCTTCTGAAACTTCTTGAAACTTTTAAAAGATCTTGAAAATTCCATATAATTTTTAAAAATACGATAAGATATTAAATTGTATTAAAAATTTCTCAAAATCTTTTAACAGAATTTTAAAATTAAAAAAAAAAACAATTTCTTTTTTAAAAAATCTTTTCAAAAATCGGTGAAATTCATAAAAATTCCAGGTAGATTAAAAAAATTAAAATTTATTGATAACAATTGCTAAAAATTCAAGGAAAATTAAAGAAATTCCCATAAATTAATAACAATTAAAAATATTAAAAAACTTTAATAAATTAAGTAATTTTAAAATGAGTTCAGGAAAAATCAAGGGAATTTAAAAGAATTTAATGAAAAGCCTGCGAATTTAAGTTAAAGTTAAAAGAATTGTGCATCAAGCGCTTTGAAATCCCTCTAAATTAATAAAAATAATTTAAAAATTCTTTTGAATCTTTTCAAATTCAAGATATTCAGATTCAAGATAGTTAGAATCGTTTAAGATATTCTGAAATTGCTTGAAACTTTTAAAAGATCTTGAAAAGTCAATATAATTTTTGACAATACCATAAAATATTAAAAATTCCTCTGGATTATTAAAATATATTTAAAATTTCGCAAAATCTTTCAAACAAATTTTGAAATGAAAAAAAAATTTTTTTTTTGAAAAAAATCTTCACAAAATTCGGTGAAATTGAAAAAAATTCCAAGTGAATCGAAAAAATAAAATTCATTGATAACAATTGAGTTAAATTTGAGAGATACGGGAACCATTCAATGAAATTTGGAGAATTAAAAAAAGTCGAATTCATTGACAACAATATAAAAATAGGAAAAAAATTCAAAAAATTCAGTAAGTTTAAAATGAGTTTAGGAAAATTTAAGGAAATTTAAAAGAATTTATGATCAAAATAAAATACAAACTTTTGAAAATTCTAAAAAATTTATTGAATTAAATAAAATTAAGTATGTTTAGAAGAACCCAAATAAATTGAAGAAAAAAATCAAGAAAATTCCAAAGAATTAAAAAGAATTCAAAAACAAACATTTCACATCTTTTAAACCCAGCTAATTCTTTACCAAGAAAGTGACTAATGACTACAAAAAATTTCAAGTTTGATTTAAAATAATTCAAATGGATTGGAAAAAATGTTAAAAATCGAAAAAATTCCATTTATTTCCGTAAAAAATTCGTGAATTTAGTGGAATTTGAGGAAAACGGGAACAAATCTATGAATTAAAAAAATTGAAAACTAATTAACAATAATTTAAAAATACGAAAAAGCTCCATTAAATTAAGTATGTTTAAAATGAGTTTAGGAAAATTCAAGGGAATTCAAAAGAATTTGATGAAATGCCCAAAAATTTAAGTTGAGGTTAAAAGAATTTTGTAAAAATTAATTTTGTTTCAAATGAATTGGAAAAAAAAATTTTAATCGAGAAAGTTCCATTCATTTCAGTAAAATTTGAGCGGATTTAGTAGAATTTGAGGGAAACGGGAAGAAATCGATAAAATTCATAAAAATTAAAGGGTAATGAAAAACATTTCAAATTGATAACAATTTAAAAATATGAAAAAACTTTAAGGGGTTTAAGAAATTACTTTTAAAATATTTTAAATCCTTTGATCATCTTATCAATTGACCTCAGAATGAATTACCTAAAGAACTTCAAGTGATTAAACAAAAATTAAAAATAATTCCAAAAACTAATTTAAAAATTTTCTTCAGAACATTGAAACATAATCCCGTAACATCTTTTTAAATATCTCCAACCCTTATAGGTTTCGTTAAATCGTTCCAAATCTTCTGAAATTCTAGAAAATTCTTTTTCCTAAAATATTTCAGATGCTTCGAAAAACCACCAAATGCAGTAAAATAATTTAAAAATTCTTTTGAATCTTTTCAAATTTCCTGAAATATTTAGAATCCTTTAAAATCTTCTGAAATTTCTTGTAACTTCCAAAAGATTTTGAAAATTCCATACAATTTTTAAAAATACCATAATATATTAAAAAGTCCTCTAGATTATTAAAATATATTTAAAAATTTTCAAAATATTTAAAAAGAATTTTAAAATAAATTTTTTTTTTAAATTCGGTGAAATTCAAAAAATTAAAATTCATTGATAAAAATTTAAATATATAAATTAAACTTCATTAAATTTAGTAGGTTTGAAATGAGCTTAAAAAATGAAAAGAATTTAATAATTAGAATTCAGTGAGTTTAGAAGAATTCAAGTGAATTAAAAAAAATCCAAGATAATTCCAAAGAATTAAACAGAATTCGAGGTGAATTCAAAAACAAAAAATTCAAATCTTTTGAATCCTAATAAATTCTAACCAAAGAAGTGACTAATGACTAGAAAACTATGTAAGTTACTAAAAAAAAATCAAATAAATTTAAAAAAAAATTTTAATCTAAAGATTCCATTTATTTCCGTAAAAATTTAGTGGTTTTAGTGGAATTTGAGGAAAACGGGAACAATTCGATGAAATTTATAAGAATTCAAGAATTAAAAAATTTCAAATTAATTGACAATAATGTAAAAATGTGACAAAAATTCATTAAATTCAGTAAGTTTAAAATGAGTTTAGGAAAATTTAAGGGAATTTAAAAGAATTTGATGAAATGCCTGAGAATTTAAATTGAGGTTAAGAGAATTTAGGATCAAAATAAAATAAAAACTTTTGCAAATTTCAAAAAGTTCATTGACTCAAATAGAATTGAGTAAATTTAGAAGAATCCAAGTAAATTGAAGAAAAAAATCAAGAGAAATCCAAAGAATTGAAAATAGTTCAAAAACCAACATTTCAAATCTTTTTAACCCAGCTAATTTCATACCAAGAAAGTAACTAATGACTACAAAACAATTCAAGTTAGATTAAAAAAAATTCAAATTAATTGGAAAAAATATTAAAAATCGAAAAAATTCCATCTATTTCCGTAAGTGAATTTAGTGGAATTTGAGTGAAACGGGAACAAATATATAAAATTCATAAAAACTCAAGGAAAATTTAAAAAATTAAAATTAATTAATAACAATTTTAAAATATATAAAAAACTTCATTAAATTACGTAAGATTAAAATGAGCTTAGAAAGATGCAATGGAATTTAAAAGACTTTGATGAAATGCCTGAGAATTTAAGTTGAGGTTAAAAAAATTTTGTATCAATTAATTTCGTATCAAGCGAATTGGAAACAATGTTAAAAATCGAGAAAGTTCTTGTAAAATCGTTCCATATGTTCCAAAATTCTATAAAATTTTGTATCCTAAAATATTTCAAGCGTTTCGATATCCATCCAAATTATTAAAAATAATTTAAAAAATCTTTGAAATATTTTCAAATTCCCTGAGACAGTTAGAATCGATTAAACTCTTCTGAAATTTCTTGAAACTTTTAAAAGATCTTGAAAATTCAATGTAATTTTTAAAAGTACCCTAAAATTTTAAAAATTCCTCTATATTATTAAAATACATTAAAAATTCCTTTCAAATCTTTAAAGATAATTGAATTTTTTTAAACTTCTTTAATTTTTAAAAGATTTTTAAAAAGATCTTTAAAAATTAAATAAAGTTCATCATAATTCAAGGTCTATTAAAAATATTAAAATTTATTCATAACAATTAAAAAATATAAAAAAACGTCATTGAATTCAACAACTTTAAATGAGTGTTTAAAAAATAGACGGGAATTCAGTGAGTTTAGAAGACTTCAGGTAAATAAAAAAAATCCAAGAAAATTTTAAAGAATTTAAAAGAGTTCGGGATGAATTTAAAAACGAAAATTTTCAAACCTTTTAAACCCTGCTAATTTTTAACCAAGAAAGTGAATAATGTCTGCACAATAATTCAAGTTAAATATAAAAAAATATAATTCAAATAAATTTTTAAGAGTCTGAAATAAAAAAAAATCCATTTACTCCAGTAGAAATTGAATGAAATTAGTAGAATATAAGGGAAACGAGAATAATTCGAAGAATTTGATAAAAATTCAAAAAATTAAAAGATTCAAATAAAATTCATAAAAATTCAA
This sequence comes from Druon quercuslanigerum, assembly GCA_010014905.2. NCBI lineage: Eukaryota > Metazoa > Arthropoda > Insecta > Hymenoptera > Cynipidae > Druon > Druon quercuslanigerum. The sequence goes on along the minus strand of JAAAKG020057491.1, from coordinate 2,783 downwards.
GGAGGATTAAAAAAATATTTCAAATTGAAAACAATTAGGGGATTATAGGGAATATCGGGACTATTCTGTGGGGCTGTAATTATAATAATTAAATAATAATACTATAATAAATAAAAAAATATATTTCTCAAAAATGTCTTTTTCATAATACATAAACGCGTAAAAGTACATGGAATTATAAAACTTTGGCTCTGAGTTTTAGACACTAAGTAAATCTAACTTTGGAAGATGTCAATAACTAATTCGAAAATATTATGTCAAATCTTTTAAACAAATGTAATTTGCGATTAATAATTTCAAGTTAACATATAAATCTTTCAGAACAAAACGAATACAATTATTGTGAAAGGAAATTGAATTTCAATTTCAAGTTACTTAAAAAAAATTAATAATGATAAATAATAAATAATAAATTAATGTCAAGTTGTACTTAATTCTGCTTTGAATGATACCCAAATTAAATTTTTTATGTCAAAATATTCGAGTTGAATCTCAAATAAAATGATTATTGGTTTTTATCCGAAAAAGTTTCTACTCTCCTGAAGTCGTCAAGGTGGTAAAAAAAAATTATAAAATCAAGTCTATCATTTAAAAAATTAGTATGCGTGTGAAAAAAAAATAATTTGGAAAATACAGGGTAAATAAATTGTGTTTTATCATGAATTCGCATTTTCTTACTGAAAATAAAATAATAATTTCATTTTCAGAAACAGAAGTTATAAATATTTAGATTTATAAGAAGCAAATTTAGTTTTTATGTAATTATCTCTGGAATATCACGGAAACAATTATTTATAAAATATGAATACTTGAGTTTATACACATTCTTTCCAAAACAATATTTTTTTGAATGAATTCAACAAAAAAAGAAGAATTACATTTACACAATAATAATAATAAAGTAATCAAAAGATTCACTGATAATGAATTGGATTACAAATTTTAACAAAATACTGATTAAAAAGACCAGTGGTCACCTTAAAAGTAAAAAAAAAGTTGCATCAGACTCTGTTTCTATAACTATTGTTATAAAATCACATCGATAAAATATCTAATTTACCTTCTGTAGATAAATTTGGTCATTTCAAAAAAAATCTTCAGAGTGTCTACCCGAACGATCATTTAAAAACCCCGGTCATTTTCCGATATTCTCCCTGTCGGTTTATTATTTTTCACGGTCAGTTTAAATTCTATAAGAATTCAGAATTACAATTATTATAATTTGGAAAAGAAAATATGCTGAAAGAATTATAATTCAGTACGGAAATTCCCTGTTCGAAAGTCAAGTATATAATTATTTACGGCAATTTCCAGTCTTAAAGTCTAAATCCTCTGTTCGAAAGTTTTAAATTATGGCAAATTTTTATTTAAACAAAAATTTTTTTAATCAAAGAAATTCTGATTTGGAATACGGAATTTTAAAAATCTGAATTCTTTTAGAAAATCTCTGTAGCAAATCACAATTACATTCACTTTCAAAAATCTAGTTCCAAATCGGAATTATATTTTTTTTAAATTCTGTATTATAGTTTAGAAATATAGGATAACTTTCAAATTCTGCAAAATTTTTGTTTCCAAAAAATTTCGTTATTCTAAGAAATTCTGATTTGGAACAAGAAATTTTATAAATCTGATGTATTTTCACTTTGAACAAGGATTGTTTTTAAAAATTTTCCTTTCATGAATCAGAATGAAACTGATTTTTTTTTTAATTTTCTATTTAATATCAACAATTACCTGTTCAAAGACAAAATTATAATTCTTTAAGAAATTAAAAAAATATTCCTCGCCTAAACTCAGAATTATAAAATTCTTAGAAAATTAATTTTAAAGTCGGAATTAAATTTATTTTTAAAATTCCTTTCTGAATTAGAATAAATTTTTTTCTCTCGAAATTCCTGTTCGAAGTAAAATTAAATTTTATGACAAAATTTCCGGTTCTAAAGTGAACTGAAAATTAAAATTATAATTCTATAAGAAAATAATTCTTTACGGAAATTCCTGGTTCAAAGTCAGAATTATATTTATTTAAAAAATTATCTATTTAAATTTAAAACCATAAGATTTCCCTGTTTATAAAATTTGGAAAAAGAAGTTTCAAATTCTACATAATTTTTATTTAAAAAAAAGAATTTTTAAATTTAAACAAATTCTGATTTGGAACAAGAAAATTTCAAATGCTGACAAACATTTGCTGGGAACAGAGATTTTTTTTGTAAATATTTTTCTTATGAAACAAAAATTAAAAAATATTTGCAAAAACGTCTTTTTCCAGTTAAAAAAATTATCTGCTTTAAGAGAAAATGGTAATTCTTACGGGATTTAAAAAAATTATCTCCATCGAGTCAGAATTAAATTCATTTCAAAAATTTATTGTTTTTAAAATTTTCTTCTTCTAAATTCCAATTAAAATTTGTTTTCGAAATTACTGCTCCAGTGGTATAACAATTCTGAAATCAATTTTATGTTCTAATGTGAACCTAAAATAAAAATTATAATTCTTTAAGTAATTTCCTGTCCTAACTTTAAAAATTTTTCAATTTTTGTATATTTTAAAATAATTAATTAGTTCACCAAAGATTTTATTAAATTACAATTTAAATTGATAAAATTTAATTAAATTTTTCAATTAGAAATAAAATTTTCTGAATAATTAAAATTAAAAGCGTTTGAAAAATGCCTTAGAAGTTTTAAAAATACCCTAAGATCTCAAAAATATCTTAAAAAATTATTTTCCAAATTAACTGCAAAGATTTTTAAAAATAGAAAACATCCATTGATTT